>PEDP01000138.1:0-37993 GCA_002918395.1 Erysiphe pulchra
ATTTCGTGAGACTATCTACCTCCCTCTGAGCTGCAGCAGCTGACTCTTCAACTGACCGACCGATACCTAAAATCCCAATATCATCCGCATAGCTAAAGCAAGTGATAGCATTCCCGTTCTTCATAGGTTCTGCCATATATAGAAGGAAGAGTAGTGGAGAGATGGGTGATCCCTGTGGAACTCCACATGTTAATGTCTGGTGGTCTTTAATCGAACTAGTATTTCGTCAGATATTTCAGATAGGGAATTGAAATACTCGGGGGGACACCCATGTAAACTTGAGCGAGAGGACACCCACCCTTGCTCCTCAGCCACAGTCTTGTTGTCAATACAACGTGACCATAAAATTCGTGTACCAAACTGCCAACACTTCATTCACATTAGGAAAACTTCCACATGGGTCACTGGTTTATGAGTGGAGCATTGAGCACCTGCAGAAAACTTAAGTTTGTATCAACGTTAGTATTCGATAAAACCGGATAATGTTGAAGGCTGCTGTTGAGGATCAGTGCCGTAGTATTCAATTCAAATATGAACTAGAGATGATCCATGGTAGACATAAACTAACTAGACATCCGTCTTTACTCACTTATGGTGCCTTAAACCACTACACAATCAAGATCCCCGACGGCAAGCTTGTCCATCTCTGGACATAGCGGCTTGAACTGGCACTTTTAGATCATTTCACAGATTGCCTGGCTCACATTAGGTAAAAGCCCATTAGGATGAAAGGCAAGAGCTGAAAAAACATACAGTTCACTCATACTGGTGGTCAGACCAAATTTTTCAACCAGAAGTCTTAATAATATATCGTGCCTCTTGGACTTAACACGAGACTTACTACCTCCCGAAACAACTTACTTAAATAGATAAAAACCCTCAAGAACTTGTGAAACTTTGAGAGACTTACAACTCTAAACTAGTGACTCCACAGTCCCAATTACAAAGCCTTTGTTTGAGCTGTGGGGTTATTTCAGTTGAGAACGAATGCTCAATGCACCTTTTCAAATCCGATATCGAGGTCGGCAAATAATGGGTTCTATTGACTAACCTCTCAGTGTGGCTCCTACATCAGCTGCTACAAAAGTTTTGGGAGGAAGTTTGCCAAGAATACCATCGGGCTCTGAAAGTTTGTATTAGGTATTAGCTTGACCTAGTTCCACTACTTCACTTAAACAGTGCGTACGGACCTGTTATTTGTGTCGTTTTGAAGGACATAATACAACTAGTTACATGTCCAAATAGCAAAAGAAATAGATTGTGAATTATGATACAGAAACATCGAACATGCTATGAGCAATTAAGGAATATCAATGATTGACTACATAAAATATTGAACGGAGATTCTCAAGTGTATAATTTGTTACGCGTACTTTGTAATTCGCGTTGTGTCGTAGCTGAGGAGCATGGGTGTCCCCCCGAGTAATTCAGTAATTCCCTTCAGATATTTCAGATATTTTTTACTAGAGGTCCAATCACCCCTTAACAAGGCTGCTTAGCGTCGCTTTAAAATGATTGAAACTTAACATTGTCATCCTTACATGAGCGCATTTCCACACTATGTCTGACCGCGAATTATTCCTAATTTTGAAATTCCGAAAAAGCATTTGAAGAAGCTCTTCATATTATTAATTTCATTAGACTTTTATTCTATTTATTAAATGTTTTATCTATAATTCATTGAGTTAACCACTATTTAATAGGCAAACTAACCAGCACTATCTTGCTGCTTAACCGGTTCATAAACCTAGTTAGTGCACAGAAGAGAAGATACAACTCAGAGGCCCTATACAGCCCATGGGATCCATTAGTATATCCTCGTACATAACTCCATCCAAGCTTAATGGGAACATCTCGAAGTTTGCGGAAGGAGTTTCTGATGATGCTCGCGTAGACATATCAGAATGTGAGCAAATTTCAGAAGAACTTGCCAGGGCCTTAGATGAAGCAACTAGCTGCGTCCAAAAACTAGGACTAGGTTGGGACACCTCTTCGCCCGAGAGAGCACTTGCCTCTGTAATAAAAGGTTTTGCCCATGGAGAAAACCTTGATCGTAACGAAAATGAGCAGATGGGACTATCACAATCAATCTATGTCACATCGCAAGGTATAGCTAGGTGGTAAAAGCCCTCTTCGTTGATGCAACAAAAACCTACCTTCCCAGAATCTTGGAAGCAAATCTGCTAACAAAGCCAAGCCAATCATTTCCTAACCACACACTTTACGTCCCTAAAATTTCATTCGGCTGCCAGAGGAACACCCCAGTCGCAATCACCATGTGCATGCTATCAGATCGGCCCTGACCAATAAACTTGAAATCGCCCAAGACTCTATGAAGATTGTTTAAAAAGTAAAGACAGGTCTTGCAATCGTACTGACCATTGAAAAACATGCGGAAAGTAAAATAGGAGAAGCAGAGGCTATTGTAGCAATCCTCGGTGTAAAAGTAGAGAAAGCTGAAGAATGGCACACACACCTCATTGATCACGTATCACGGAAATTAACCTTACTAGAAGGCTCTAACTGGGAAGTGACAGAAGAACGCGCTCGTAAAGAAGTCCAGTCTATCACTGGACTCACCCCCACAAGAATTAATTGGTCTAGAAAGACACTTGAAAACCCATTACCCACTGGAACTTTATTAGTATCGTTTAAACAAGCTACCCGTCCATTTAGACTTTTCGGGATAAGCTAACTTGCCTGCAAACTTACCAAGACACCAAAACTAAGCCAATGCACAATTTGTTAGGACTTTCATGACTCGAGACTTGGCAACCACGAACAGCGATGTAAGTGTTGCAGTGCCATAGGAAATTCCTCTTGTCAGAAGTTATTACGATGTACAAATTGCAAAAGACCCCACGCCGCGGATGAGAGGCACTGCCCAGCACGACTAACATTAAACCGAGGTAAAATTTTGAACAACTCACAAGCGGCGCTGAAGAGAATACGTAAAGCCGGTCATCGATCTTGGCCTTTAGCCAATCCAGTAACCCAAGAACTAGGAAACGTTAACACCCCAACCCAAATTTAGGGCAGTCAACAAACGGTCAACGGAAATACTTAAAAATATTTTAGGCAAATACTGCCCGAGAGTAAACTAACCACAATCTCACACTCGCACAAGCAAGTATAGAGTCGGCAGACGTCATTCTATTGCAAGAACCTTGGTTTCTACCGGACCGTGAAAAGAAAATCACCAAATAACATCCTGACTACAATATCTTCTCCCTGACAGACACATGGAACACAAGACCAAAATTTCTAACCTACACAAGGAAGGATCGAAATCTACATGCCTCGCAAAAACACTCCTCGTTAATCGCAGACATCTGCTGGGTTTCAATTATAGGGGTCACACCTCCAATCACAATTGTCAACGTTTATAGACCACCCCAAGAATCAGAAGTAGGTATCGTGATAACCGCTTTAAAAACTTGGCGACCACCCTCAAGATGCCTAGTAGTATGAGACTTAAATATGAGACATCCCCTTTGGAAAAGTCGCGCCTCTACCTCAGGAAAAGCGGAAGAACTAGTCGACTGGGCCCAAATTAACTCTCTACTCCTTGTCTCACCCATTGACAAAAGTACGCATATTAGAGGTAGCACACTCGATTTAGTGTTCACCAATAACCCACACGTCCGATGTAAAACCGAGGAACATTTGCATATTAAATCAGATCACGAGATGCTTCTGACACTAGTTCTATACGCTGGTCTTAAGCCACCTTCAACCTGAGCCCAGTTTAAGCTCATTCCCGAGGCTATTCTTCACTTTGTGGCTGGAGTAAAGGAGACACTACCACCCATTAGACCCCTGCTAGAAGATAAAGAAAAACCACAAAACGCGCAGAGAGTGCTCATAGAGCTCTAAAAGCACAGTGAGGACACTCAACTGGTGATCTTTTTTCTGTAGTAAATTCAGTTGAGCTTTTCCTATAGAATCAACATGAAGACTAGCGTGAAAGAATAGTAATATTAAAGAACTTTGTTGCGTATAAGCACTGCGTACCAATATTTTGAAAATTAATAACAGCTGCGCCTGTGCATATACTTTCGAAAGTATTTAAACAATACCAAAAGGTATTGAAATGTGAAAAACCTAATGGAAAACCTCTGGAAATATGCATTATAGTATTATAACGTGGATCACCAGTACCCAGTACCCAGTACCCTGCGCCCAACCCACCACTTTCAACATGCGATTGAATAATAAAAACACCTTAATTTGTAAAAGCTCATCATCTAAGGGTTCAGATAGTACTGTTTCTACTTATCAAGTTCTTGAGTTAAGAACTGTTTTACCGCATGTTCCACATCGTCTTTCGCCCGGTTTTCTTACTTTTTGCGTCCCCCCCAAAACATTCTCGTTGCGTCGTACTTCCTCTTTCGCCTCTCTCTGGCTTATAAGGTCTATGGCATCTTCTACAGTCAAGAATTGTTCAGATCTGAATTGGGTCTTCTTAGCTCTACATCGTCTGCAAAGTGCTGGATTTACTTCTCTAAGTGCTCGATTCTCAGCCAATAGAAGTAAGTTTTCATGGGTTAAATGTTCAGTTCCTTTGAATAAAGAAGTGACTGTGTCAAAAATCATTGTTGGAGAGCTTCCTCAGTGACAGGCAACCCGATTTTTAACAAGTGTTGACTGTGATGTTGCTTCAGTTGGTTTTTGTAATATCTACAAGACCCATAATATAGCCGGTAAATAAGGCGACCCAGGAGGACTTGGAGTTCGTAACCTTACAACAAGCTTCGATAATACTGCCTCTGAGTCAAATGTGATAATTCCAGCGCCTCTGAAGCCAGCTTGGGCATTTTGCTTGGTAATTGATCTGAAGAAGGCATATTTGAAGGTGATCAAGAGCTCAGTCTTTGTGATGTAGTTGATATGAGCTTTGATATATAACTCAATCTCCCGACTATACGCCCACTTCAAAGTCCAAAACAAGCAAAGTCCAAAGACTGGGTAAGATGGGACGAGTGAGGAGGCAGGCAGATCGTAAAAATTTCGTAGGAACTACAGTACTCCTGGAATTCTACAGATTCATAGCTCTTATGCCCATCTAGTACCAACCTACGATACTTGCTCTTTGTACGACGTCGAGTGTGTCAATTAAAGTGTTTCAACCACTCTAAGGCTGTATTATCATGTATCCACTTATTGGTTGTTTTTTGATAGCCCAATAACAATTGCTTGACTGAATAGCTTTTCTTCTGCCCTGTCGATCGGTAGTTGTAACAACCATATATGAGCCAATTAACTCCATCATAAATCCCCTTTCGTCAAAGTTGTAGGTATTTGCGTCGTCTATGCCGTATCTTGCTCACATATTTTTCACTAACCGAATCCACCATTTCAAAAGCTCGTGATCTTCGCATAAGGCTCGCTGATAATCATAACCGCGACTGAAACGCATAGAAAACTCTGGTTGTCGTGCTATATATCTGCCAACCTAGTTCTTTCCGATGCATCCTCTCCCTTGCGATCTCTCTAGAATAACATTCTCCGCGAGTACTGTTAAAATTGCCATTTCTGGTCGGCGTTCGTCCATTGGAAATGATCCTTTGATTCGGGAACGATGTGTACTTCGGCAACTATGTACGACCGTGCAATTGGTTTAAAACCTAGTTTTGGGTGCTCACGATAAGCCTTAACTGCTAGAACTTAACGAGCTTTTTTAAAAAATTCTGCCATGATTTCTTGTTGAAAAACGCGTCTTGGACTTATGACGGGGAAAAAGTCGGTGTAGGTACTGGTTAACTACGTTAATTAGAATGATATCGATTTTTCTGTAATTAGTCAAAATTCACATGGAAGTGGGATTAACAAGAGGTGTATGATTGGAAATTAATTGATTGTAGTTCTCTGCATCATGAAATAATTTGATGTATCACGTGATAAAACTTGTAAAAGCAGGTCCAGCGGCAATTCGACTTACCATGCGTTATGACGCTATAAAAAAAAAAAAGAACATACCATGCGCATACGACAACGGGGTTGGTTGGGTGGGGGAGCAAATGACAAATTTAGAAGGAGCATTTAGTAATTCTCTATAAAGATGCACTACCCATCAATATATCTAGAATTTTTCTCATAGAAAAGAAAGACTGTTAGCGACACTACAAATGATGTTTTCGACCAGTTCGCCTTTAGTCCTTCACATGGCGTGAGCCCACGTTTAGCTCACTTAGATGACATCGAGAACCTGAAGAAGTAACCTTCTGATGATTTGAAGATGAGCTACCTAGAGCTAGCTAGTATCTGGATCCTTTCATTACCTGAACGTGAGTGAATGGGTAATCTGGTTGGAAAATTGAAGATGTGAGCTTCATCCGGTTGTGATTCTGTGACTGCTCAAAAGCTTACAAAACTCAGAAAGCACGTATGACAGAAATCTATCCGTTATAGAAGGCGATGGTGCGGTAACAGAAAGATCAAATGATATGACGTTAATTGAATTTGGAAAGAGGTTTTTGTATGTTAGTTCCATGGTGATAAAGTTGGGGTTCAGGCTTGATTTGGACCAACTTTGCAGAGTGTATAAAATCATCCGCAGGTGGAAAGCACCATTTAGATCATGCAATATTAGGTTTAGCCCGCGAACCTATACTTTCCTTCTAAAAGAATCTGAAGCGATTTAGCGTGATATATGACTATTATAGCCAATTATTTCCATCTAAATCTAGTTAAGGATCCACTCTAATCCCTACACTCAACTAGGGGTGTTTCTAGAAGTATTAAGGACAATGATCGAAATTAACCCCTGTTTCTCTACAATCTCCTCCCTCCTCCCTTAATGCTTCTAGAAATAAATAAATATCCACGTCAGTTCGAGTTGAGTGTCTTAATTGGCCATAGCAGGGATATTTGACGCTAAAACGCTTCATCATCATTTGCAAGTATCAACGATAGTAGGTTTGCATTCGCGAATGGTGATGCTTCACTAGTGCCCAACAATTAGTTCTATCATGTAAGTCTGTGAATGGTAGAGAGTTACTAATCACTATTACCATTGTCCTTAATAATGCTTTTGAAATCACCTATATTGATTTGGGTTGAGTGTACGGAATATAATGAGTTTTGACTAGGTTTAGACAGAGATAAATGGCTAAAGTAACTAGATAACTTTTCCGTCCTTTAGGAGTATTTAGGACAATGGGTACCCCTCTCTTAATTGATTAGGGATGTTACCACGGTGGGTTCGGACCAACAACTGTTTTGCCGTGTTTCAAACATCCAACTCGCTCTTCTGCGATATACAGTTTGCACCACCCAACCGGGAATCGATACGTAGACCAGGTCAGTACAGGTACATCGTTCTTTACGCGCCTACTCCCTGGGGGATACAGGCATTTATTTTACCCAGAAGTCTTGGCCTAGCATGGCTCTAATCCCAGAATTTAAATTAAAGAAAGTAAACAAATAATCATTTCCCCATTGATCGTTTATATTTCCCGACCTTCAACGATAATGGCCATTCTCAAGCCTCTATTTATAGAATTATACTACCACCCAAAAACTAAAAATCTCATTTAAATATAGGAAAATGTTATTTGCCCCCCCCAGGAAAATTATTTGCCCCCCCCCCCCCACACGCACACACACTTTGCACAATTCTGGACCTTTTTGAATCGCTGATTGGCGCTTACTAGTTTTTCAGCCAATACACGCTCAACACCTTACTTTCTACTACTACTAAATCTACTAATTCCCGTCATAACTCTATATCAGACCCCCTCTGCAACTCTGCAACTGCTCATGATTCCTGGCGCTTCACCCAGGATTTACCCAAGCCCCTAATAGCTAAACCCACTCTGGAAAGATCAAACAGTAAGCCTGTTTTCGAAAGCTTTTATTCAACTGAGTGCCTGGCCCAGATTGCCCTGGCAACAAGACCTCGGCGATAGTGATATTGTTCTTCGCAGTCACACAGAGTCCTAAACTTTATGAATCAAATATTCAAAAATGACAGTCTTCGAATCAGATTATTTGATTCAAAAAATTCACGAAGCGGGAAGAAACTACTACCCTGGGATAAGTTGAGAGAGAAGTGGAAGACCTGATTAGATCTCACTCTTTTCTCTCAATAAACGCAAATTTAGCAACAATCACCACTAGTATAATCAAACTTTGAAAATTATTAATTAGGTCTTATAAATCTTCCCAATATCAGTCAGTTGATTATCGGGAATATGTACTTTTGGAGTGCTATGAAACAGGCGACAGCGAGACTAATCAATACTCATTTACTTGTATTAAGACGGTTATAACGGCAAATCAATAATCAATAAAATTACCCAACAAATCTATGCCAGAAATTCAAGTCTGAAAATATTAAAATGAGATATACAGTTACAAATTTGGCTTGACTAGGATGTTGCTAGCACACGTATAAACCGCATCCCGAGCCTCTCACGAGATATATGGTGTTGATGAAAAATACAGATGATATATAAGCTCTTCTACTTGAAAGTGGTGTTTACCTGTTGATGCAATTTTTCTTGTACAAACAAACTTCACTTCGTAAAGTCGAGCCTGATGAGTTGGAACGCTTTTACCATTACTGAAGGGCTATAGATTGAGATACAACCTTATAAGAGAACAGCAGCTACTCCTTTTGTACTCTTTTACGACAAGTAAAGTCTCACACAAGTAAATTATGAAAGACTGTACTATTTCATTTCAAAGTAATCCCATCGGCATCTGGCCGCTAACGTCAATACATAGGCTTGCTCACAATAATATTTGTATTTATAGAGAGTTAGGGTCTTGACTCCGAACCTCTTGGACGGTGCTCTGTTGAAAGGCTGATTAGAACTGAGTTGTGATGTAAAGACGTTGCAGACTGAGTCCTGCGAGGATGGATAGAAATCCGAATAAATCGAATGAAATACATTTTATTCAATTCTATATTAACAATAGAAAGGGCTGACAGAGTTATAACGGGGATTAATTTAGTGGATTTAGTAGTAGCAGAATTGTATTAAGTGGGAGGGGGGAGCAAATAATTTTCATGAGGGAGGCAAATAACACTTCACCAAATATAACCACATGCATGCATGTAATATGTCGAGCAGAAAAACTAGTAAAAAAGTGTAATTTTTACCCTGCAATTCTGAATTCTGTTCAAAGACAAGGATTAAAGTCTTCCTTGACAGCCAGGGTATTACAGAACTTTTTTCGGAGCATGCATATTTAGCTTATTTGGCTGTTTTGCGGCTTGACAAAGTCGAATTGAGGATTGATCAGCACTTAGACTGTAGTCTTCGAATTGGGTCGGAGAGATAAACGCATAAATTAAGCTCACAGAAAATGATCTGAGTGAGAAATATCAGCGCCTCTATCGATTTACAATATGTCATAGAAAGGTTGTGAACTGTAAAGTAGAAACAGGTGCTGGGTACAGGTCAGCAAATCTTAATATGGCACGATCTACACTTAAATCGAGTTTGGCCGGGATAATCTTGTATGGTGTTTTTCACATGTGAATGATTTTTTACACTCTGCTAAGTTAGTCCAAGTCAAGCTTGAATTATATCTTCATGAAACTCTCACACCACAAATACGAATCAAGTTCTTTAAAAGTCCAACAATTGATCTTCTTTTAGCCTACCATCTTCTTCTCTAACAGTCAGACGCCTGTCATACATGCTTTCAATGAGTTCTGTGTGCTCTTGAACGACCACAGAATCACAGCAGGATGACGCTCAAATAAATCCTCGATTTTCCAATTCGGACTATATCATCCTTTCATTCACGTCCAAGAAATGAAAGGGCCTAGACGCTAGGTAGCTCGAGATAGCTGATCTTATATTTATCAGGAGGTAACTTCATAGAGTTCTCAGCTTTATCAATGTCATCTGAGAGAGAGCTAAACGTTGGCTCCAGCCGACCTTGTGCTTGTTTGCAGGCCACATATTCGCGACAAAGTGAATACTCGATCTGTCTTCGAGAAGCTCCTCATTGAGTTGCGATTTTTGATTGATTCAGACCAGTTTGATGTTGGTAAAATGGATTACTAGATAGTGTTTGATGATAATCCTGATATTTTGTCCACCTGGGAACACATGTCTCTATTCAAGCGTTTATTTACGGATGTAGAAGGCGATGACTGATGATAAATCGTGCAGGGAGAAATCGTGGGAATAAAGTTTTAGGTCTGAGATAACTATGACGTTCATCTTGATGGTTTTGAAATTCTTACTATGGTTGTGTGTCGAGAAATGATGGTGTGGGGAAGTGATTGTTATTGAGGGGAAAAGTAGACTTTATACTTCAGGCCAATATTCTAAAATTCAATTAGTGCAAAGACTAGTAGGGATATTAACCCTGGAGCGAAGCTCGAGGCCCCACTACTCACAATATACCCATGGAGCAGCAGTATACAATTGGATTTTAATTTATTTTTTTTGAAGTTGTGTCCGCTAGAGCGAGCGGAGCGGTTGTAGCAAAAACCGTAATATAATTATTGTTATTCCGACCCATTTTCTCTTGCTAATGATACAGGGTTTGGCGTATGGCGGTTTTCAACTTTTGACTACTCAATTTCAATTGACAGGGTACGGCATTTTCAAAATCTCGGACCAGCCCTCTAAATTCAACAGGGACGTCAACGTCGTACCCAAAGCCCTTTTATGACTCAGTTTGTTAGGGACTTTTTCTGAAGATAAAATTTTCATGGAGATTACACAATCCTGAGTTTTTACTTCACGTATGGTTGTGGTGTTGTATTATGACTAGATTATAGACGATGCGTTTTGGTGACGCCAACGCAATCGCTAGGGATGCTTGTCCTATTTAGCAAATTAAAAAATTCACGTTACAAGTTGATATTTTCCAGTTGGAAAGAATTGATTTTTTGAATTGGACCTTACTGCCTTCCTTACTGCCTGTTGGCGAAGCCGGGGGGATTCCTTCTAAAACACAGCCAGTCAGTACTGTATGTACGGATCAACTTCATTTTCAATAAGGAGTGTTCTGGTTCGGGGCCTAGTTCTGTCATAGCCTTCGGGCCCACTCATATTAACTTGTACTATGATTGTCCTTAATAATTCCAAAAGGACGGTGAAGCAATTTAGCGGAAAATATCCTTGTTATAGCCTATTATTTCCATCTAAGCCTAATAAGATCCACTTATATTCCTACTCTGAGCTTCAAATTACCTGGTAAATTTTAGGGACAATGATACTACTTAGTAGTAGTACTTCCAAGAACACCAATATCGATTCGGGTTAAAAGGTTAAAAGTAGGGATTGGAGTCGGGCTTATGTAGTTTTAGATGGACATGATTGGCTATAGTAGGGGTATTTAACGCTAAATCGTTTCAGCATTTTTCAGAAGTATTAAGGTCAATCATAGTAGCATTATCGCAATGCACCACAACATAATCTAACACATTTTTATGCAGTTTTTATTCTCATGTAAACTCACTGTTTCCGCTGTTTCCACAGTAGAGTCCGAGTAAACAAAACTATAAACAAAATCTTAAAATAACTTAAAAAACAAAAGAATCATAAGCTCCTATCAACCAAAATAGATAAGGGATTTCTACAGATTTTAAATCTGTCTTGATTTATTACATTGTAAAACTGTATAAAAATTCATCTAACATATCTATCTTACTTTCTCAATAGCCTCCTCAATCTACCACTCAGCTTCTAAAGTTGCACTTGACATAAACAAAGTCGTTCATGGATCTGTTTAAACAATTTGATGAGTATGAGTTTCACCTTTACAGAAAGTTAAGAGACTGGAAGTATTGTGACAGTAACAGTTACACTTCATATAACGAAGAAGATGTTGAACAACATAGTATACCATGACTTCTCCCTCTACCTTTAGCTTCCTTCCAAGCCTAAGAATCTCTCCGAGTGGCAATTCAAACTTGAACAAAAGAACAGGTTTATAGTCTTGCTGTCTGTTAATTCTGTAAACATAATCCGAAAGTTATTCAAATATGCCTAGAATGTAGTAGAGCTGGAAAAATCTTCCAGAGCAAGTTTAAAAAGACTGTCGCATCTTCCGTATTGGAAATTTTCAAGACTAGACTTCGAGTATTTGAGACGATGTGCGACGATGAATGAAGAGGAAATGTGTGTGGACATTATTGTTCAAAGGCCACAATAACAAAATTCCAACCTTCCAAATGAACCTTATCCTTCTCTTTGGATTGATGATAATTTCTGCTGAAGATGGAATTCACCCAAAGTTATGGAATTGGTTTCAAAAATCAATGTCTGACCCCATTTTGGTGTTCTCTTTAGGCCTCAGAAACTGCATTCGTCGACAAGGAAGTAACGAAAATCGTCTTTTTTTTGTTTCATTTCTCTGCGAGAGATGGGTGATTTAAAGCAGCGAAAACTTTACTCACATAAAACTCCTCTTTTGAATGAGTTAATTGATAAATTTTCAGATATCCACTGGGCTTACTAGAAAAACCGATGATGCAGATTAGGTATGCGGTTAAAAAATTTCGTGACTCTGAGGAATAGGGGAAAAAATCGATATCTAACTATACAATGATCTTGTTTACACAAATGATGGGTAGTGTATTATTAAAGTTTTCAACATTCGTCTTTCTTCACAACCTGGCTTCAAGTAGCTTCTACGTCTGGAAGGAGCCTCTTTATAAATCTGGTAGATTGTTTCAGTATGCAATGATATATATGTTAGTGACGTAGATCTTATTATAAAAGGATAGGATAGTATCATACATGTGATTGTAATCGATAATTCAGTATTGTCTGAGTGTGTTGATGGACATACAATACTGTATCCTGAAAAAATTTATCAAAAAATTCCAAAAAATTCCAAAAAATAATTATGAGTTTCTTTTGAGTAAACATACTCCAAATCATAATACAAATATGGTCTTGCGCTAAAGAGCAAATATTTTACCTCGGGAATTAAATGACTTCAATTATCGATTTGTAGTGCACGTTACACCTTATGGAAGGCTCAATTTAGGGAGAATATGAAATATCCAAACAAAATCTGGTAGATTATGTTGTAGCGCATTGCGCTTATGCTACTATCTCGGGCCCTGCAATTCTACACAGATACAAGGAGGATTAAAAACGCGCTAGATATTTTCGCGCTAAATTACTATTCACAACTTTCTTTTTTCGTACCATACATATTTTAGCATATTTACTTGTTTTACGGCTCGGGATACTATGTCGAGCCGTAAAACAGGTAAATTCGCTTAAATATGCATGATCCAAAATTTTTATTTTGAACCAATCGTTCGCTTAGAATGTCAATTTAGCACGAAATAATCTGTGGCGCAGGCTTAATCCTTGTCTTTAAACGGGATTGCAGGGTAAAATTATACTTCTTTACCTATTTTACGGCTCGATTTAGTAGTATAATTAACGTGGGTGGACCCACAAAGGCTAAAACAGAACTAGACCCGGACGAGAACTCCTTAAAAATTGATGAACTCCACGTATGTAAGTAGTTCGGGTCGTTCCGATGGTTCGTGTTATTAACACGGCATATCTGACAGGCGGCACAATACGTACAGGGCTGACCATAGAAGTTTTTTGAGTACATCTCTTCCCGTGCCTTCTCTTGGATAAATATCATTTCGAACGCAATATAATATATGCAGGCAGTATATAGTATATGTAATTTTTATCGTGACGCAATCCATTAAAAACTATGGTTGGTATTTCTGTCAGAGATTTGATGAAAAAAATGACCAAGCAGCTAATTTGTACTTTAGGCATATTAGCTGGATACATTTTGTAGTTTTTTATTAGAAAAGGTAAACAACATGCTTCATTTATTTTGATAGACATTCCGTGCCGTGGGCCTTCAAGTATTCAATGAAAGAATCATTCAATTTGATTTAAAAGTTTCTACTCCGCCTAAAAACACAAAGAGCTGCAGCAGCATATTATTACACATGAAATTTCTGCTCGTGACAATTTAGTCATGACAATTAATACAAGAGGCCGGGCCTCAACAGCGATAGAGTTTGTATATTTCAAAGATCTGTTGATCGATGGAAATCGACTTTTCTGATCGGAGAGTTAGGTTGCATTCGTTGCGTGGTGGGATTGGCCCCAAGAAATCCAATACGTCATAATTCTGTTTCTCTTCTATCCAAAATCTTACAACAGCGGCTTAATTGATCCGTATTGCAGGAGAGGCCTTCAAGAAGAGAAAGAAGCATGATAAGGAGGTCGGGAAATTCTTGCTAGGTCTCGGAAGGTCAACATTCCCGCCTTTCTCCCATCCCCTAAAAAAAATACATTGAATTCCGCCAGAATTTCGTCAGAATTCCAAAAATTTGGCTTTGAGTTTCATTTTTGGTCTAATATCGGGATCGTAAATTGATTGTTTTGGGTCCGATAATAGTACAGTGATTGGGTCAGGTTTCGTTTCGGCCAATCAACATGGAAATCCTGTACCCGGTTTGCGATTATCTGGGCTCCACATAGTCTCAGGGATACCGGCATGGAAGGTTCATCGAAGCAAAAAGAAAGAAAGATTAAAGGTCTCAGCTAATATTCCACTCGGGAAGATTGCGCATGCAATACTGTGGCTTCTTTCGCAAGCATAGCCTAGTCGTTACAGACCCGCAGAGCATTGAAATTTCTTCACTAACGGCGATGATGAAGGTGATTTTGTCAAGCATTCTAAAAATTGATGTCCGCTTGATGTGTTGTTCGGGAGCTTTTCCAGAGAAAAGCAGTCTATATTTTCGGTAAAGATAATGTATTTTGGGAAAAAGTTCGGCTCAATCCGGTTAGACCAAAAAAATAAAGAATTCTTACCGGGATATGAATTAGAGTTCGGTCCATGCTTTAATCCTGGACATTAAAAGATGAATCTATGATCTTCAGACAAGTATCATAACCCTAGAATTTCAATCAAGAATAGAAGTTAGAGTTCGGATGTCGTTAGTGAACGTTTCCTTCGGTCTACCAACAGTGATTTTGAGTGGTTCATGGTGGTATACGCATTTTCCAGTCTGCTTGCCTTGCACCCTATTAACCCAACAAACAAAACTTGTCAGCCCGGACGGCTGTTTTTGACAGTTTAATCGCAAGTATCCATTCGGCACGATGACGTTACAAAGGTCTAATTTTCCTTTGGACGAAATAACTTGCCTCGTGCGTGGTGGGTACGAGATTTCTCAAGTTTTCAATTTCTATATTGGTTTTATCATTTTTCTTATCCAGTTAATTATAGTCTCAACAGGAGTTATGAACCGCTAAATAAGGGCTCTCCTTGTCGTTTCTGTGTCTCGAGTCAGCTTCTATTAGGATGTGATTTTTAACGCATGTCAGTCTTAATATTTTCTGAAACCATTACAAAGAATATTACTAGGCAAAGACAGTTGAAAGAGCATTCCATACATAAAGGTATGTAGAGACGCTCATTTCTTGATGCCAACACACACACTCTTTTGTTTTTTGCCTTTTTCATTTTTGAACAAAAATATATACTCATTGACTTGATTATATATTTACAGGACTATCTTTTGACTCTTTTCATTTTTCATTTTAGTTTCTCTTTTTTAGTTATCCAATTTGTCGCCAATTTAAACTTCTGGTATTGAAAAAATGCTTTCGACTTGGAAAAATCCTGTCATGAAAGAAAAAGACCATAACTACGACGTAGAAGAATTTTCTTCTCTGGATGATGCGAGTAACAAAAGTCTTAAAATTAGTAATTCGGAATTTGATACACCTCCGAACGGTGGATGGTTTGCCTGGTTACAAGGTGTGTACTTTGATTTTTATACTGTTAGCACCTTTCACATTATACCCCTCAAAAAAGCTAGTTATCCACAATCAAAGTGAGCCTGGAGGACTGTATCATATGAGAGAAAGAATTTAAGGATTAGGGGGCTAACCCTCTCTTTGCCACCTAGCTGGCCTTTGTTCTCTCGTCATGCTCAACACTTGGGGGTTAATAAACTCATTTGGTGTTTTTCAAAGCTACTACCATCATACGCTTCTCACCGAAGAAGATCCCAGCAGCATCTCATGGATTGGTAGCTTGCAGGTTTTCCTTCTCTTCTTTATAGGAGCATTTTCAGGCAACTTATCAGATATGGGTTTCTTCAGGTCTCTTTTTCTCAGTGGTTCGATTCTCATAGTGCTTGGCCTACTGATGACTTCATTCGCTACGTCTTACTGGCAGATCCTCTTTGCCCAGGGTGTATTTATTGGTATTGGAAATGGATTGTTGTTTTGTCCTAGCCTGAGTGTTGTGACCACTTACTTCACCAGTAGGCGAAGCATTGCTATGGGCATATGTGCCTCTGGGAGTGCAATTGGAGGAATCATTTTCCCAGCTTTATTTTCCAGTCTGTTACCGGTTATCGGCTTTTCTTGGACAATTCGTGCGGCGGCCCTGGTCGAATTTATCTGTCTATCCATGTGTGCTATTGGCCTCCGATCAAGAGCACCACCAAAGAAAGCGAGCGGACTCTTTGATCGTGAAAGCTTGAAGGATACTTCTTATGTTTTATTCGCCTGGGGCATGTTTTTCGTAAGTAAATTTCTATCCAGGGGTTTCTTATAAATGTAAGGACTGAAGCTAATTCTAAATTTAATTTCAGAATCTCTGGGGTGTTTACTTTGCTGCTCACTATATTACACTTTATTCTACAACTATACTAAATCTTTCATCAAAGGAAGCAATGGGTATACTCATGGTTCTGAATGGCGTTGGGTTGATTGGGCGTGTTGTGCCTAATTTTCTTGCCGACTTTTACGCTGGATCTCTCAACGTTCTTATTATTGCATGTGTGTCAACTGGAGTAATGATCTTTTCTTGGATTTTTGTCTCCAACCAAAATGGTTTGTACATCTGGGCTGTATTTTACGGTATTGTAAGTGCAGCTGTCCAAAGCTTGTATCCAGCTGCTCTGAGCAATCTCACAAAAGATATAAGCAAATCAGGAACCAGGATGGGCATGGTTCTCACGTTTATATCATTCACTGCACTAACAGGAGCACCAATCGCTGGTGAGTTAATCGAAAGACAAGGCGGAAAGTATATGTATGCTCAAATATTTTCTGGCCTAAGCTTAATAGTTGGAAGTGGATTCCTAATAGGGTCACGAATGGTTCAGAGTAGAAAATTGGCATTCAAAATCTAAAAATGAGACCTGAAAAAAAATAAAGCTATGTACAGATACAAATTTTTGTGGAGTTTAAAATGAAACTTTTTTGGAAAAAGTTATATATATTTTGAAAATATTGATTATTTGAAAATAATCATGATAACTCGGGACAATAGGATTTGGGAGCAAGACTACCAGCAGCTGTCTAAAAGTAGGAGATAGGGGAAAAAAATAGTTACCATTCACTTAATGTATTAGTCACATGTTTAGTATATAAAAAAAGGGTTGAAAGAAAAAGAAAATATATCAAACAATTACTATAAATATTTAAACTTGAGCATCGGAAACTTAGTAAATACTAATACCACTGTTTGTGACCAATCAAAATTATCTATACAAAACGATAGTGGGTTTTCTACCAAATACTCTGGTCGCATGACTCTTTCTTCGCTTAAGCATACCAGGTATATCATTCTTCAGAGAGATTCGTTACAAATCGCATCGTTGATAAAGCCTCATCCTTTAATCTACAGATATATATATATATATATCATTAGAGATGAACCAAAATTTCTATCAACTAATATATATATATAAATCGTTGCCCAGTAAATGCAACTGCTTTTTTACTACTGCTTGAAGCCGATTTGGATAAATTATATATTATGTACAGCCTGAGGAAAAGGAAAAGAGAATTGACGACTATTTAGTTCGAGATAATAACAAGTATTTGAATGCTTCTCCCGGTAGTTGATGACTGGAGAATAATAGATTTATATATGATGGAATTTAGAACGTGGAGAACACCTAGTTGTTGTTTATAGCTTAGGTTTGTGACTCGCATGTCCGAGCCTTAATTTATCATGGGCCAGGAAAAACACCGATTAGCTAATATGTGTTAGACTTTTCGATCTTGGGACTATATTAATTAAACCTGGGCTATAGTCTGAGATATTCAGCTAAGTAAACAGTATAACAATAGGGTAAGGGGGAGTGGGGAGTGAAAAATATGACAAATAACTAATCGACTTAACGATAAAAGCCGATGGTCATATTCGATCTTTAAGCAATAGCGCTATGAATTACCATTATTACTACTGTTAGATAATTCACATAAGGGAAAAAGTTAATAGCATAGGTAAAGTGTGATCGAGATAGGATAGAAAGATTCTCGTGCCAGAGCCTATTGAAAATAGAAATCAACCAGTTGAATTGTCTGATTCTGATAATTTTGCGCTACGAATTGCCATATTCCTCGTAACAGATTCGAGAGCCACCAGCTATTATGGGTTTCATCTAAATGGCTCAATTTAGAAAAACACGGACACATAAATTGTAAGCATCTGAGATTCTGAACATGGAGAAACTGTCACAGATACATGAATTTTATCAATAGCATCAAGCCAATTCGGATATTTGGAAACGCATCTTAAATTATTTTGAATCAGCTGATAAACTTCTTGCTAATCCTGGGGATCGGGGTGAGTACAGCTACAAGATTATTACTACGGATAACTTCCATAGCTTAGTCTTACCTTTCAAAAGATCAATATCTGTCCTTAAACATAAAGCCAATAAATAAGCCATCGACGCCACTCCATGATTATAATTTAGGTTGAGTTCTCTTAAACTCCTTAGCAGAGTGATCATTTTCGTCATGGAACTTGTGTTTCACTTTCACATCTCTGATTAGCTCTTGAAGCTATCTCGCACCTGTAGCCTAGATTTTAAAACAGTTTCCTGAACCGCCGAAGTCTTTTGTTTGAAACCAAAATGTTTTTATTGCAATGAAGATGTAGTGGAAATTGCAGCCATTCAGAAAAATATGACTCAATTCCACTGCAAAGCTTTGAGCAATCGAGAAGAAGCTCAAAAGCTCAGGGATGACAAATGGAATAATTATTTCCTTAGAAGCTACTTGACCTAATGTCAAGTGGTAAGATATAACATGGCTCGCTTCAAATGCGTCACCTAAACAGCAAAATTGTTTCGGTATTTGTCAGTTTACTGCTCATATTGTTTCTCCGAGCTGGTCGGACTCAAAGAATTGAGCGAAAGATGAACCGAGAATTTTCAGTGGATTTTTTAACACGTATTCATTTATACTAGATAAAAATACCATGATCTATTCCCCTGAGCTTATCTATGAATTGCAAAGTTGGTCGCGGTCTGATGGCTTCTCTATACGTCTCTGGACCTGTCATAGATCTAATCTTAGGAGGCAGTAATTGCTACATCAATACTATTTTGTCGAAAAATAAGATTGTGTATAGTGATATTGAATAGTACTGATCACCTTGAAGACTTCCACACTTTGGTTTTTGAGCAAACATATATTACAACAACTCCCTTCCTTAATTTATGATTAGTTAACATAACGATAATCCTGTTAGCAGCCGTAGTCTCGAGGTTATAAAAGTGTTATCATCATATTTAGTTAAAAAACAGACGGTAAGGACAAATTGCAAGTTCAATGATTTTCATCAAACTGCAAGGAATGTCCCTACGGAGACTGTGAAAAAGGAAAAAGGCGACGTATTAATGGTTTATCCGAAACTCCAGCTTTCTTGAGCCCCTTGCACTTGAGATTTGCGTGTGTAAATAGTATTTTGTGTAAATCTCGCTCAAGCTTCGTGTGAGTTTCGCGTTAGTAGAATTTGGAAAACTTCAGTTTTTGTCTTGTGAACTTGAATATTAACTTTATCACTATAACTTCGTCAAGTGCCCTCTCCCCCTTCAAAGCTGCCTCAAGAAAAAGTGTAAAAAGCTATAATTACGTACAAAATACAACGTCTTAAGTCTTTCGTAAATTCAAGAAAGATACAAACATCTGCTTCAACATAAAATTATCCGGAATCTGTGAATTTAATCAAGTTTTGTATGGTTAGAAATTAACTTTGGCGAAATGAATCAAAACGTCATATGACATGTTAGAAATATTTACCCAAGGGAGACAAAGCTAGGCGAAATATCACAAGATCATATAATTTAGTGTACGTATCGTCACATAATGAGCTGGAACGTCCGGCGCTTCCCATTTTCGCGACAGTCATAGTGTTAATCCCAATATCACGAACAACAAAACCAGAATTCCCAAAAAAAGAGACTACCAGTTCAAGAATGAGATAAATTGCACTTATTTCAATTAATATGCCTATTCCCCCTGTTTTCCACCCTCTATCTAACACCGCTCTGCCGGTCGGAAAGCGCTTGTTGGCAGAAGCATTACTGCTAACAAACTCCGCTACCACAAACATGAACGAATAAGCCACATTAATGTTCGAGAAAATAGCATTTATCCTTGATGACGCACTGACCGAGATTGTACTTCCCTAGCATCTGCAAAAAAACTTCCGAGAATTTATCACCAATCTGACAGCAGTCGCTCGACGGGACTTTGAATGTCATGTTAGAAGGATTCACCGACCCCAGAACCCTATTCTATCGAAAATTCCTATTCTACTGATTCCAAGCCAAGGAATATTACCCAACATGATGTGTCTTCATAGATACAAATATCATACTAAAATGCAGCCAAGATGCCTAATCAAAACCTAGCTCTCAATTATAATTCGCTTCTCAACGACCAGCTACATAGCCCCCGAAATCAGTCAGCTAAGGCAAAGTCCTGTCCGAAAACTCTCTTGAGGATAACCGAATCCTTGTAAAAATATCTCCTAGACATACATGTCTTGGAATTTCCCATTTTGCCATATTGTTACAACTTAATGGATAACATGAAATCATCAACCATGTCTGATCTAGCAGAAGCCCCAAAAAGGATAAGTGCTCTTAAAAAGAGTTTCCAGTCCTTCAGCACAGGATTCTTCGCTCCAGGATAAATTTCCTAGATTAGCGGATACATTGATCAGGCATCAATATAAACCTTAGGCCAGATCTGGAAATATTCATGCAAGTTCAGTTTTTAATGGGGATAACGAGATACTGCTTTTCGCTGGATTTAATAAACACCTAAAGCCTTTAGAAATATAATTTTCTGAGTTCAGGCTTGCCACTAAAACAACCACTATTAAATGGTAGGGAAATCGAGAAATCACACTTTGTTGATGCTATGGATCCCTCTGCCGATCAGTTAGGTCCTGAGAACCCATTTTTTTGGAAGATAGAGAAAGGCATGGAATATTTTGAATTTGTTATGATTACAGAATAGATGGTTTAAAAGTCATTCAGTTTCTGAAAACCGATAAATCCTTAGACGTTAACAAATCGAGAAGCTTTGATGCTAGTGCCGCTCATGAGTTGGGAAACGAGCGAGCTATTTGAATAGTCGCTCAAGGAGCTCTCACTTAGGTTTAGCATTGTCCTCTTTGGCTGTAAATGGCGAATTAAAGGAAGATCTTTATCATTTTGCTGATAGTTGCTTATTTAGTAATACAAAAACATTTCTTTCCTTGCCCATATCGAAAGTTGTGCCTCAGCCTATGGATCTATAAATAATGCATTTGTGCACAAACATAATCTAAGGTTAATACTCCTAAGGGATCTCATTTTTTTAAGGGGTTTCGACGGAACAGAATCAGATACTGGTCAGATTCCTAAAATCATACAGGTTGAATTAGAAATTGGAGGTCACAGAGAAAGTATATTACTTTTTGTAAGAACACTAGCATATTTTGACTTACTTCTCAGCCTCCAGTGGCTACAACTCCAGAGTCCTGAAATAAAAAGGAATAAAAGAACGTTATTTCTCAATAAGCTAAACTGTCAAGGCCATACCACTTTTAATTATTCTATCAAAGTCAGCTCTAAATCTTCGGAAGAAATAACAAAAACAACAAAATGGATTTTTAGCTAATAGAACTACCGATACTACTATCAGTATTGAATGCTGCAATACTGGAGATTTTGAGGATTTTCTTAACAAGGGTGAAGGTGTCAAGGGTAATTGACAAAACAGAAACACTTTAAAAAGCAACCAATTGTTAGCAGCTCAAATCACAAAGAAAATTATAAAAAACTTTACTAATTAAAAATACGAAGAATCAAAAGTCCTAGAGAAAGAAAAAAAAGAAAACTAGAGGAGAAAGAAGAAGGAAAAGAAGAGAAATAGAAAGAAATGAGAGATAATAATGGCGAGACCTGTTTAAGATAAATGCAGAAACAAATTAAAAAGAACCTGTAAATACGAATAAAAGAAAGATGGGTAAAAGTATGAGCTACTACACCAATACATTAATACCTTGGGACACTAGTAGGTATCAATCATAGCTTGGCAGTGATCTTACCAAGATACATATAGATCAGAAATAGATATAGCATCCCAGTCCTCGTATATTATCTTACAAAGTTCATAGTTCATCCAATCTACTCTACTAGGGTCGGAAACCGACATGGAGTAATAGTGCTGAATACATTTCTTCATACTGACCCAAATATGCTCAACTAAGTCAAGTCTAGGGAGTAAGGAGACCAAACGATTACCTTGATCTCATGACGACCTAAATCGTCCCGAGTAAGCCCAGATCGATGGCACCCTGTGTTGTCGTGTAGAAACGAGGAATTCCATCCTTATAATCGCTCGTACTAAGACGGGCTTTGTACTTGCGACAAAGTATATGCATCATACTTAACTCAATCCATTGTCCCATACTCCTTTACTTTTCTCCCGTTATGCATGACCACGTGAATTATTTAAGCTGGAATTTACTAAACTTAAAAGAAAGACACTAAAGACGAAATTGGTCAAAAAGTATTTCCGGCCTGCCGTCCTCTACAAGAGCCATTACTGACCTCCGACTGTCAGCTCCCCCCCCCCCCCCCCCCCAATGAGTTCATATCTAGTCAGAAAAATATCTTTTAGAACCTTGGTGCCTACTGAATACCACCTAACGTAAATTCAAAACACATTTGCCTGTCTTCAAAAATATCTGAAAATCCCTTCCTCTTGGATATCTTACGCTCATATCCCTGAGACTTAAACGCCGTCCGAAGCTCAATGCTCTTGCAATCATACTTATTGCTCCCAATGTCTTTCAAAACTTCAACTTCGAAAGTGCATATTCCACGTGAGTTTTATGCACGATTTGTAACAATTCTTCACTGAAAAGTTCTCTCCTAATACTCCTTCCGACTCTTATCGCCAAATTTCCATCAATTCTTATTCAATTAAATTGCTGATTAATAATGCTTCTATCGCATTCATTTTTGTAGCTTATTATCAAATTTTTATAAAATAAAAAGGCGATGCAGAAGAGAAACTAGCTTTTCTATTCTGCTAGTACGAGATGAAAAAGCACGCTTTTTTACTTTCCCCGTAGCTTGCTCTCTCCTGCATATGAGCTTATGAAAATAGGTACGTTAAATCGTGATTTGAATATAGAATAATAATCTAAATTTTTAATTGCAACCTTTATTTAAATAAGTGATGATGTTGGTCTTTGAATCCGAATATTAAGAATAAAAAAATTCTTGTGAGGAATTGTATTACAAATCGTGCGTAAAACTCTCGTGAAATATGCACTTTCGGAGTTTAATATACGCAATTCTTTCACGCAAGAAATTACAAAGAGTTGTGGTCTTTTTGGCCTACCTCCTACAAGCCATAGCTAACTTTGCGGCTGCCAATACTTCCCTCTCCGCCTCGCGTTCCAATGCACACAAGCTCAAATAGAGAAAATAAAAAAGGAAAAGGAAATGACATTTATTTGACGAAGAAGATAGCCGTCGCTACACCCCGAATCGTTCTCAGCCAAGCTATAAACCGAGAATGAATAAAGAGGTAGAACTACCCAACATCCCTCAATCTATCGATAAAATTTGGGCTACAGTGGTATATAAAGGCCAAAAATAGCTCGCATAGCCAATAGCAACAAAACACAAGTACTAGTAGGGAACAGAAATGCACCGAAATTAGATAACCCCTCAACGACAGTTTCAGATAAAAGATTGTTTGTTCGTCTTCCATAGGAACATGAATGGAGGAACTTATCGCCTGCGGGCATCCGCGAGGTTGTGGTCAGAAATCTCTCAATCTCACCTACATTGATTGGGAAAATTAAACCAGTACATTCAGGGTTTGCCGTAAGTCTTTGCAACATGGAAGCTCGCGACAAGATTCTAAACGCAGGAAATGGACTCTTTTTAACAGGAGCGAAATTGGAAGCGATCACAAATAGGGGCTCTGTATTGATACCAACATTTCCAGCATTTATACATAAGGAACAAGGAGAAGTCGAAGAACGAGTTTGATCTGTGCGACCAGCCCACTTGAAACTTTACGGAGGAAACAAAGCTGGAGCACTACATCTCACTTGGGAGGCATCCTTTTCGAAAGCTCCACGCGGCAGCTTTAAAGTATTTGACGAATCTAGAAATGCGAGGCCCTTTAAAAAGCAGCAACGGTTTGAATTTTATAATTGATGTAATAACCACTACCTCACCGAAAACTGCTTTAGGGCGCCATCGTGTGGAAATTGTGGCTCGACCAATCATACGGAAGACCTTTGAATGGCTGCTACCAAGTGCAGAAATTGTGGAGGCCCACACCTCTTGGATAGTCGCAAATGTCTAGCTCGGCCAACTCGTTCGGATGCACCTACTAAAAAGCAGATGAAGATAATCCGCCAAATAGGGGAAAGAGAATTTCAGGCAGTACTTCGAGCCAAAGCTGCCGAAGAATCTGCTACCTCTGCAGAAAAGAATAACATTGAATTAACAAACAGTCATATTTCAGAAGTTGATGGTGACATTGACAATATCCCTGCGTCTGCTGTCAATTTATTATTTATTTATTTTACGTTAAACGTCTACGGAAACCCTTCCTCTGATAGTCTCCTACAAACCTTCCGAAGAGCGAAAGACGCGCCGAAATATTCAAAAGAATAACGACGACTCGGAGAGTTCTACTTTACAATTTACAGGCCTGATGGTAAGGCTGTTCCTTAACCTCCTCCAACGTTTCCTGTCGAAAATTCGGGAATTGAAGCAATTTGTGACAATATTGGTCATATATCTACGTGATATATATTACTAATGTATTTATATATTTATTTTATTTAAGGTCCTAGGCCTAAGCCCTAAATTCTAATTTGGGGCCATCTCTATATGGCCTTAGGCATGCCCTACTGGTTCACGCCCACTATTCACACAAAACGTGAGCTAGTTGTAGGAAAACAGAACTATTAAAGAAAGAGATGTAAGGAAGAACAAAGGAAAAAATCAAAGATTAGGATTAACCCAGTATTTCTCACACAAAGATCTAACCCGCCGTTTGTAATAATGGTTACCTATACTCGCGTCCAGCAAAGGGTAAGTGAGATGACAAGTCGTCAAAGCAACCTGTACTCTTTGCAAAATCTTTAAATTTCTTCAGACAATCATGACCAATCATCTGCCTTCTAAAATCATCTATGGTCATATACGCCATTCAAGAGTTTGCAAATTTAATTAGCGTGTCTCCTACAACGTATGAAGTGGATAGGAGTAGTCTCCTGTCCACAAAAGTACTCAAGATTAGCGTCTATATGCTTTAAACGACAATAGTACACTGCAAAGTCACCGTGTCCTGTTCTGGCCGCAAATAACTTATGAAGAAGCCGCCGAGATAGTTTTAATTCGAGTGCTCTGGCTTTTTATGACGCATTTTTTAGACCAGATCTTGATAACGAATTGGACAAACGTCGGACCACCAAGTAATATAGCTGGACTGGATATTTCTTTCCGGTAGATCTTGCAGAGCAGCCCGAGCTTCCGCATCAGCTTCTTCATTTCCCCTGATGTTTGAGTGGCCAGGCACCCGTCTAAACTCTGCTTCTACGGATTTTGCTAAATTGTAGAATAAGTCAGTTAATCGTATACTGGATGATGACTTTCCAGTTTGTAAAGCTATTACTGCGGCCTGATTATCAAGAAGCACAAATAACAATCTCCAGGAAACTTACCTCGAATACCACCTAAAACTATCCAGTACCCGTCTCTGCCACCACGTTCATTGCCTCATCCCCAAGGTATGCTTCATCAAGATGATGACGTAGATGAAGAAATAGACTAAAATGATGACGATGAATTAGGCTCGCCAAGAAAAGCATTACAAAATTCTTTGGCAGTAAATAGGATAATGCTAAGTAGAATCCTGCAGCTAAAAATGTCTTCAAAACAAGCGGATAACTTTGCAATTGATATCCCAATTTTAGAAAACGAGTCTATACCAGCCTCCAAATTACATTAACGTAATAGAGATAGTTTTCAGTCTAATTGAAACGCCTCCTCTAACATTAATAAACGGCGTGCTATAGTTTCAAACTTAACTTCAAAGCTAAATGATGAAAATGAAGTTTCACCTAACCTCTAGAAGTCACAAATTTTGGACAAACTGGAAGTGTATGCTGTCGATTTTTTAAGTGAACGACATCAAAAAAATTACCTAATAGATCAAACTGAGGGCGTTACAAGGAAATACCTTGAGCCACTAATTTTAAATCTAAATTTGAATCAAAGAGTGACGAACTTATTGATGATGTTTTAACGTTTTTGACGGATCTGGCGGAAGCGATAATGCGCGAAATGATTACCTAAATCTCGTTGTGACACCCAACCAAAAGTTCTGGGATTTTTACACACAGTTTCGCATCGTGGCTAGCACGGCTGGCATCACTCAAGACTTAGTAATTTGATCAGACTTGCGAGATAGAGTACTCACTCGCCTTCAGAGTAGTGTTGTAAATTAGTGGTTACAATGTAAATATCTTCATGAATATGCGGCGGCACTTCAGAATCAAGACGCAGATTATCATGCCAGGCGCTCTCGAAATGATCGGCACAACGAAAATCGAACAGCTTCGTCATCTGGGAACAGGGCTCTTGGAAAAAGTGTAACATTTGTTAGTACTTATGATAATTCTTCTTCCGTTCCAACTAATGCCCCTCGATATCTTTCTTCTTCTACTTTACCTACTTATCATCAAACTCGTCACACAGTACCCGTGAGCAGGGCAAAAATGCCAAACTGAATTAATGAGCTAGACCATTTAGTTGAGCAAGAGTATGATGAAGAATTACTTAAGTACCACGGTGTTGATGATGCTCATTGGGAAAAGGGAAAAGATGATGCCTAGGAATAGCCTCCTTCCAGGCATAATAAAAGATATGAGATACCTGGACATTACTAAAATTCTTGGTGGCAATCATTTAACTATTAAATTAAACTATCAAAGAATGGAATATATCACCTTGTTTCAGGTCTTCTCGAATTCGGAGCTAATGGCTATGCTTTCATTGGCAATGATCTATTAAAAACTATTTCACCTTTTCTTAAACCCTTTGTTTCCAAACTCCCTAGTCCGATTCCTGTAAAAGGTTATAATGGAATTTGCAGAATACTAATCAGTCATTACTGTCTCCTTAATCTAACGGTTGATGGCCGTATTCAATCATATACTCCTTTTTTAATCACTTCTCTTGGAAACCGTGGAATTATTCTTGGCTAAATGTGGCTCGCAATACATCATATAACACTCGATGCCGCTAGAAGGCATCTTATTTGGCCCCTAAAACCCCTCCCTACTATTTCTTACGCACTCAACCAAATACTAACATGGTCTAACTTCCAATTGGATAAGATAAACAAAATACATCAATCCGATATGATACGAAGTGATGCTATCTTTAATTAAACCTGTCGATACGAAGAAAGGAGCCCCGGTCACAAAAGTTTAGTCGGCCGCATCGCATCATTCACAACGGTTCCGAAAATCAAAGAAAAAGTAAAAAAATGTGAACAATATCTTGAACATCAACACTTTACTCCTACCCCAGATACTCTGTCCTCCTCTTCGTATACTCAAGTTTCAGATAGTATACTAAACTATGTTATAGATATTGCATATATTACAAAATATGCTTTCCATTTGATCGCTGCCTATAGGCTTAAATCTGAAATTTTTACACTCAAAATGTCAGAACTTGACTCGTTGATCGTGGAGAAGAAGTAAAAAGTGAAGAAATTTAATGATGCATCCAAATCTGCGATGAATTCAAATCTATCTCTCATTGAAACGGACAAATATTGTATTATTCCTCATGTTAATATACTAGAGGCTGAACCCTCCATCCCAAAGTGAGCACGAACAATACCGCGATGTTTTTTCCAAAATTGGAGTTAGACAAACTTCCCCCTATCCGACCTTATGACAATAAAATTCAATTGCAAGTAGATGGTGAACAAGCTCTTAAATATAGCCCTTTATATAAAATGTCACTTGAAAGGCTCTTACCTGTCAAAATATATATTACTGGAAATCTTCGTTGAGGTTTCATTGAGCCACCACGAGCACCATTCGCTGCGCATATTCCATTCGTTAAGAAAGCAAATGGACAACTCCGTTTCTGTATTGATTTTAGAGCCTTAAACACGCTCACTCGCAAAGACCGCTATCCACTCCCCTTAATTGATGAAACTCTTGCTCGTCTAAGCTTAGCAAAAATTTTTACAAAATTAGACATCCGACAAGCATTTCATAGAATTCGAATTGACCCAGTATCTGAAGAGTATACAACTTTTAGAACACGTTACAGATCTTAAAAATGTAAAGTTTACCATTTGGACGTACAAACGGCCCGGCAATTTTCCAAAGATTTATGAATGATGTTTTATTCGATTTTCTCGATAGTTTTTGCGCAGTGTATTTGAATGATATACTAATTTACTCGGATAATGTAAAAAATCATTTATCACATTTATATCGAGTTCTACAACGTTTACGGAATGTAAGACTATAAGCAGATATCAATAATTATGAGTTCAATGTCACTCGAACCAAAGATCTCGGTTTCATAATCTCTACATCTAGTCTGAAAGTTAATCCCGAAAAATTTTCTGTCGTTAAAAACTAGACTCACCCCAAAACCATTAAAGGTATCCAGTCATTTCTCGGATTTTGCAATTTTTACCATCGTTTTATAAAAGACTTTGGAATAATTGCTAAACCGCTAGTCAATTTCACGAAAAATAGCATACCTCTCCAATTTGACAATGAATGTCACAAAAGCTTTGACACACTTAAACCACACCCTCATAACTGCTCCCATTCTTCAATATTACAATCCCGACCTTAAATACATGTTAGAAACAGACACCCCTAATAGGATTATAGCAGGTGTTTTATCCCAAAAATTTCAAAACAACTGGTTACCAGTTGGTTATTTTTCTAAAACTATGACCTCAGCTGAATTGAACTATGCTGTTCACGATAAAGAAATGCCGACTATAATTCTTTCCTTTGAAAACTGACGAGCTGAGCTAGCTTGATCTCCTCACCAAATTTGTGTATACACTGATCACAAGGCTCTAGAATATTTTATGTCAACCAAATCTCTTAATGCACGTCAAGTAAAATGGGCCGAAATTCTTGCTGATTATAACTTCATCATCTGCTACAGACCCAGAAAAAATAATTCCCTTGCTGACGCTCTAACACGCAAAAATCATAAACTGGATTCCCAAATTATCGCAAAAAAAAACTAAAGACTACAGCAACTCTTACAGGATGATTAAATTAAACCACTTTTCTTTCAAAAAGGAAGCCTTAGGTGCTTAAAATTACATGAGAAAAGACCTCTAAAGAAAATCCAAAACTGTCTTGTTGATTGATTGCAAAGCTTCAATTGTGCGAGAGAAAGTAGATAAAGCGAATCTATAGGATGAAGGAGGCATTTTCTTTCGAAAATCATCTACGCCTTAATCACGGAGTTTTTATTCAACTTGAATTGTTATTTCATGTACGTTGTGATAGAGGTAATGACGTGAAACAGTCTCTTCTTGTGACGGCTTGTAAGCCGTATTAATCCTGTAGCCTACGATGGCAATCGCAATCATTGGGATGATTGGTGTTCACTGGTCACGTGACCAATATAATATTGCATGGCTTACATCATCAGGGGTCTATGGATCTTTACATACATTATTACTTGCACACCATTGAGTCACTAAGTGTACGAGCCAGCTTGGAAACAACTAGAATATTCCATATGCCGACGACAGTGAACCTCTTTTAGAATGCTATGTTATAAATTAAAGATGTGACGAATATTCTAGAAACGGTATATCAAATATATATATATATATATGTAGTCTATAGCTAACCTTAGATAGTCAGTGAAAATAAAAACTACCTTTTTCTATTTGAATGCTCAAGCTTCAATACTCAAACCGTGACACTTCTGAATGCAAAAAGCTATTACGCTCCCTCGAAGCAACTCCCGAATCTTGCACCTTCTCTATTTCATTGATAATACTAATAGTTACAACTTAGCCAAAACTAGTCCTCATATTTATGTTAAGCGTGTTAAATTAAGGCCTTGAAAGCAAGAAATAATCTTAACGTCTCTAGAATGCCTCAAATACTTGAAAATGATGATTCCTGGCGTAAAATTTTATAAAGTTCAGGATTACAATCAGACGTCACTCAAACAAAATTAAATAAAGGTAATTAGATTTAAGACTTTTTTTTGCGTGTCTAGACATAATATAGGGACATAGAATCGAAAATGTACTGGATATGTGCTAGTCGTAGATTTCATAAAAAATAAATGTCATCGATCAACTATAATTAAGCTAACTTTGTAAGATCTACCCGCCGGATGATGTCATGTCAGACTAAATTATACTCAGCCACACCGGCACTTGAACTTTATTATGCACAAGCATTATCTTATGCACGGCAGTTAGAAGTTTAATGTAGGGTATTCTAGAATATTCTAGTTAACCATTAGAGTGAATCTTCTGGCGTTCTATTATCGAAGAATATAGGAATATTCTAGAATCATAGAAGTCTAAAAAGTGATCTAGTAACATTTCTCTATAAAGTAGATTGAGCAGTAGCTTCATATTGTTCTAAGATATCGAAAGTGGCATTGACCTTAATTTAGTGGACAGCTAACTATATTACTACCAATACCTATCACTATTCTATTCATCACTCTGTGAACGTGCAATTCGTTTCTACCAGCTAGCTATCCTGAATCTCATAACCTTGTACTAATAATAACACCGGACCTTTCTTTTCGTACATTATCTCATGGCTAATGGAAGACGGCTTGCCTAGTGATTTGCGCTGGATTGTTTATATGACCCTTTGAGAAGTTGAGATTGGATGTCCCTGCTATCATCTGTAATAATAGACAAAAAAGTAGAGATAAATGCTTATATATAGACCACGTTCCCTGATATCCCACGTGTTTTGGAATTTTAATTTTTTTTGAGAGATTTGAGCTATAATGAAAACTGGACAAAAATTAGTACGAGAATTCTGACATTGGTACATCAGTGCAAAAAGCGAGGTAGAGTCTCTGGTATGAAATTTTTTAACACCACATTTGTTTGATGACTCAGATAAATATTATTCTTAAATTTGTGGAAAAGTGGTAATTCATCTCTCGACTTATCAATCCTTATAATTTTAACGCCTTGAATTATATGCCATTGCATCAGTCTCTTCAACATACATCGTGCAGCGAATAGAGTTCTATTTATCTGTGCTATAAGATTAATCGCTTCGTCCTAGAAAAATCCCATAATTTAATTCTGGCGAACAGAGCACTTGGAAAGAACACTCGAGAATATTTACTCAAAATGAAAAAAATAACGGCATCTAAGCATGCATGGATTCACATCAAGAGTAAACACCTTTGAGAATTAAATGAAATGACTATTGAAATAAAAAATTGTATCTGTAAACCCACAAATGACATCATTGTAGAGGTGTTATTTACGCTTGTGAAGAGGGTTCCTGAATCGACATGGCTTATCGGCTAGGATATGCTGAAGCGAGACCAGATGAAACTTAGTTTCGTGTAGGGGTACCCTGATAATACGACACTTACAATTTCCCGGTAAAAATTTTAAAGTTTTTTTGTTTATTTTTAAGGTTCGGGAGAAAAGTAGAGATACCGGTGTTTTATTATTAAGGAGGCTCAGACTCAGAATTTAATTTTTTGCAATATTGCAGAATCCGAATATTACAAAAAAATTCAAGAGTTCCCCGCGAAGCTCAAAAAACCCACTGAAAACATCAAGATGCTTCCACGATCGACTTTGAAGCCCAACATCACAGTCAATAAGTATATTTTTATTTTCATAAATTTCACTGAAAAATAAAGTATCAAATCTTCATTTGACAGAATTTTCTCAGTGAAAATAGAGTATTTGGAGGAATTAGACGGGATAGAGAAAGTAGGGTGTTTTTTACAATTACAATAATTTGAAGTCCTGTAAAAACTATTTCTATATAAAAACTAAAATTAAACATTCTCATTTGTTTCTCCTAAGTTACAGTCTAAATATTTTTAGTTATTATTTGATATATTTTCATATCCTTTCAATTTTATATATATACAAAACATGTGACTAATACATTAAGTGAATGGTAAATATTTTTCTTCTCCCTTTATCCTACTTTTAAACAGCGGCTGGTAGTCTTACTCCCAAATCCTATAATCCCGAGTTTTCATGATTATTCTCAAATAATCAACATTTTCAAAATATATATAACTTTTTCCAAAAAAGTTTCATTTTAAACTCCACGTAAAGTTGTATTTGTGCATAGCTTTTTTTTCGGGTATTTTTTTTAGATTTTGAATGCAAATTTTCTACTCTCAACCATTCGTGACCCTATTAGGAATCCACTTCCAACTATTAAGCTTAGGCCAGAAAATATTTGAGCATACATATACTTTCCGCCTTGTCTTTCGATTAACTCACCAGCGATTGGTGCTCCTGTTAGTGCAGTGAATGATATAAACGTGAGAACCATGCCCATCCTGGTTCCTGATTTGCTTATATCTTTTGTGAGATTGCTCAGAGCAGCTGGATACAAGCTTTGGACAGCTGCACTTACAATACCGTAAAATACAGCCCAACTGTATAGTCCAGCTCGATTAGATACAGAAATCCAACAAAAGCTCATAACTCCACTGCTGACACATACTATAATTAAGACGTTCAGAGATCCAGCGTAAAAGTCAGCAAGAATATTAGGTGCAATTCTCCCAATTAATCCAACGCCATTCAGGACCATGAGTACATTCATTGAATCTTTTGTTGAGAGCCCTAATACAGTTGAAGCATACAGTGTTATATAATGGACCGCAAAATAGTCACCCCATAGATTCTGAAATTTAATTTACCGTTAGCCATAAGACTAACACCAGTAAGAATCGTCTCGATAGAAATTTACTTACGAAAAACATGCCCCAGGCGAATAAAACATAAGAAGTATCCTTCAAGCTTTCAAAATCAAAGAGTCCACCCGATTTCTTTGGTGGTACTCTTGATTTAAGGCCAATAGCACACACAGATAGACAGATAAATTCGATCAGGGCCGCTGCACGAATTGTCCAAGAAAAGCCGATAACCGGTAACAGGTTGGAAAATAAAGCTGGGAAAATGATTCCTCCAATTGCACTCCCAGAGGCACATATGCCCATAGCAATGCTTCGCTTACTGGTGAAGTAGGTGGTCACAACACTCAGGCTAGGACAAAACAACAATCCATTTCCAATACCAATACATATACCCTGGGAAAAGAAAAGTTGCCAGTAAGACGAAGCGAATGAAGTCATCAGTAGGCCAAGTACTATGAGAATAGAACCACTGAGAAAAAGGGACCGGACAAAGCCCATATCTAATAAATTGCCTGAAAAGGCTCCTAAGAAAAAGAGAAGAAAGACTTGCAAGCTGCCAATCCAAGAGATACTGCTAGGGTTATTATTGGGGAGAAGAGTATGACGGTAGTAATCTTGAAAGACACCATATGAGAATATTAAGCCCCAAGTGTTGAGCATGATAAGAGCACAAAGGCCAGCTAGGTGGTAAAGAGAGTCAGCCTCCTCAATCTTGAGTACCTTTATTCATATAATAAAGCTCCTTCTAGACTTTTTTTGGATTGTGGGTTACTGGATTTTTTCCGATTATGAAAAAGAGATAGATGCCATAAGGCGTTAAAATTACATACCTTGTGTCCAGGCGAACCATCCACCATCTTGAGGTATTTCTAATTGTGATTTATTACTCAAGTTACCTATATTGCTATTGCTTTTGACAGTAGACAGACTCTCAACATCGTAGAGGTGTGATTTATCTTTGGTTATTGATTTCTCCAGAGTTCGGGGTGATTTCTCCATGTTCAGAACAAAAACCGATTAAGAAAAGAAAAGTTCAATATATTCAAGTAAGCAAATGAATGAATAAGTGATTGAACAATTAAATGAATGTATAGATAAATAGATTAATGAATGAACGATTGGAACTATTACACCTGTTACTACTGCTGATAACTGTAAGTTCAGTCGGTGGTATTAATACTTACTTACCGTAATAAAGAAAGTGGATATGATGAGTTCAATTTCTGAGCAGCTACAAGATATTTATCAGCATAGATTCCCTCAATCATTTTGGCAAGTTTAAAAAATACTGTTGAATGTATTTTGACGCCGAAACAGATGTTGATGATTTGGTCTCTAGTCTTTCTTTTTTTCGTCTGATATTCTGACACAAAGTCCCATTTAATTCATCTCATTTCTCATTTCTAGAAGCAAAATTTCGGATGCTCGAAACAGAGCCTTTAGAAGTTACTCATGGGTAAAAAACCAACAATACGCTTACATAGATGAGCAGGATGACAGTTGATTCTGCTGTTCTTCAAGCAAATAGAAACGCTATTTTTGTTGGGAGCTAATCCAAATTTATGAAAATTGATTAAACATGGTTCATGTAGTAAATAAAGAATTGATTATAGCTTGAATTTTCTGATATGATGTCTGAGGTAATTAACCTCGTGATATTCACTTAAATGCTTTCAGGAGGTTGTGGATACGTGCATTATTGAGGTTATCAAGAAAATATTCTTTTGAGGTCCGGTAAAGCCTATCCGGTTTCAAAATCCTTCCATTACGTGTTCCACGGCTGCAATCTTGGGCCAAGAAGTCGGGAAGATATTCGACATGACCGAAGACTTCAAGTTGGAAGAAAATTTAGTAAGAATAATTCAAATGTACCTCCCTAAATTGATCAATGAGGAACGTTTCGTCCTGACTTTCTTGACCCAGGCAGTTTTACGTCGAAAGATAAGATGATACTTAAAACAACTGTTTTAGAGAATGGATTGACTGGATCCTATGGAGATGGATGGAGAACCACAAGCGAAAGATACTAAGTCCCCTTCTAACAAGAGAAAGGGTTGCAGACGTGACCATATTGAGATGCCAGGTAGGACTTCAAGTTGCATCGCTTAAAAAAGATGCAGAGATATAATAAGAAACTTTCTTGGACAAATAGTCTGCATCACATGTCTTAATATAGCGTGTCAAACACTCACTTGTTTGATATGAAGTTGTCATGGATCAACCATTTTCATGACTTTGAATTTTTATTTCCCTTCTCTATTATTGATCCAAATACATTAAATTTATGGCAGAAAGTCCGTGCGACCCCATCAAACTGCCATTTTTGGTCTCTTTCAACGCTCATAGCTAACGCAATCTTTGTTGAATCAATTTTATAAATAAATTTACGATACCAAATTGGAGTTTAATAATATATATGTCAATTTTAGAGATTTACACAAGATCGCAATCTTACCCCTCAGTGCCATCCGTCTTCTAATTGGCGGATACAATATTAAGCGAGTAATTTTTGATGAATAAGCTGATTTGGAACGTAAGTACTGTAGCTGGACTGTGCACTTGCTGAATCATCGTCGGAGGTTGTTAATCTCCAATACCCACACTAACCTATATGAGTTACTACACGCTCCTCGGTGTCCGAGGAGCTGGTCAGAATCTAGTATTTATTGAACGCCAAGCAAGCTAGCCTGTCCTGCTAAGGCAAACTGACATGTCAACTCATGACTATTCTATTATCTATTAACAGTTACAGTAACAGTAACATTGAACATTGGTCGCAAAAATGGGGGGTTGTTTTCCTTCATCCCCTAACTTACTTGTTACCAAATAAAAGAATTTGGATGTTAACAAACATGTCATATTCGTACGGCTGATTTCCATACACTAATTTTGAAAGGCTCACGCCCCACTAAGTCACTAATGAACCTACAATCTCCTTTTTATTTTTTTTATTTTTTCAACGTCCTTGTGGAATCTAAGACTATCAAAGACAAGAGATCATAAATACGTGATTTAGATTAATTGGACAGCATTTGCGAATACCACTACGAGAAGTGAAGTTACCTCCTCCTGTACTTTCTCTTCCGTGAATATCCACCAAACGAAAAATTCGTAAAAAACCTTCGGTTGTTCAGGTGTACCCCCTTCAACGTATACATTTGACTCTCTAAGGTAGGGTCTATTGATTTCGAACCAGTGATCTTCCGTCTCAAGTGGGGTAGGTGTCAAGGCTATCAATACCTAACTTAAGGCCAGCCCGGATAGCATACCACTACACCATCCGACCCTAAAATTCATGTGATACCTTCTTCAAAAGTAGATGACTTCTTGGGTCTTTGTGGATTTTTTAGACGATGTTTCAAATTACAGATGAGGTGTTCAGCTGGTTTTTCTAGACTGCAGGAACAAATGGTATTAGCGTCGGTATGTATGAATCTACGGTAGTATGCTGCAAAGTTACCGTGCCCTGAGTCATGACCCGAAACTCTAAACTCTAGTGGTAGTCAGTCATGCCAATCCCTGATCATTTGTTCCTTTCTAGGGCCGTGGTAGATTACTCATCTAATGTCTCACGAAGAAGCCGCAGTAGCAGTAGCCTTGTATACCGGTAGCTCAGTCCGGGTAGCCTGGCCGTTGCAACCTAGACTTGAGTAATCACCCATGCAAAGGTTTTAGGTTTTCGGTCCGTACCGAACTCCGGAGCCATAACATGCGAATGTCTGTCCTACTTCAAAACGGCTGTTTCCTGTTTCATAATGTATTAAGAATCGATCACTTGAAGAGCTAAATATTAACATTTGATGAGAAATAGACTCGTGTTCTCTGCAATACACCCTATAAGTCAATTTTAACATTACTTTCTAAATATTTAATTTGATTTTAAAAGTCTAATATGGTAAAACGTATCTCTGAGCTCTGTTAAGAATATCTTTTCCCTTAAAAAGGAAACGATATTAAGCTTCCTCGCAAAGGAGTCACTTACTTAACCTGTTAAGTTCCAGAATCACTGTCGGTACTAGCAATACTCACTTTAATACCCAATTTACCCATATTTGCAATTACACATTGCACGGCGAATAATCAATGACCAAAACCAATGGATTTTACAAACGAAACCCAAGCTCCTTCAACGGAAATGAGCTCCCAATCATCCTTCACTTCCCCATCAGCACCAAGTTCACACCTCCGCAGAATCAAGAGACACTAGATTGTTCAGTGACAAACAGGCGAATTCTACAGCCAGTTCTCCCATCAAAACGAGCAGCTTCATCTGTCGCAGACTCAAACTCAATTTTTTTAACCAACGAAGAACAACAGGTCCACTCTTATCTCCCCCGAGAGCTCGCAGAGATTTTCATCGCACGTCAGCGCAAAGAAAGAGCTTGGCAAATCCGACTTATGGTATGCACGAGCTTCATAAACAATATTGATAGTACCGTATCTAGTTTCAAGGACGGTGACGAGCAAAATATGGCAAAATCCATCCAAGCATACCTTCGAGATGCGATCTCCAAATTTGCAGCATCTGACACAACTCCACCATTACCTGAAAAACAGATGAAGAGTAACACAGTTAAGGTCTCTGAAAACCCCAATGCCCACCTTCCCAATAAACCACTTGTGTCACCCTTCCCTTCGAAACTCTCTATTGGTCAAGTTGAAAATGAGACAAACCCAATAAAAGATTTTATATCCCAAAACCCATCAGGCTTAAATAACTCCTGGTCAACAGTAGCCCGTAACGGTCATAAGAAATCTCGTACTGTG
>PEDP01000139.1:0-37957 GCA_002918395.1 Erysiphe pulchra
AATTTTCTGTCTTCTAACTGGCGCAAGAGTGCTGGGTAATTGCTAGGGGTCCCTTCACGACTGATCATTACCTTGTCAGTTTTTCTGTTTGTTGTTCGAAGGCAGCAACTAATAAAGATCTTTAATATTCTGACAATATGCAGTGATGGCATCCCAAACCGATTTGTATTGTAGGTACAATCCATAATTTTGACTTCAGGAAATTGTCGTAAAAGCATAATTGAAGTTTTATGAACAAAGAAAAGTCTAGTCAAGCTATTGTTGACATCTACAGAGTAGTCAAACCACCATTCTCGATCCTGCTCTCGGAAATCATTGTCCCCCTCCCCACGAAGAAGTCTCAGAAGTGCACATATTGGTGTTTGTCCTCCAAGCTGCTCTTTTCTATTTTTTGCTAGACAATTATAAACACCAATAGCCGTGGCATGGCTATCATCTTGTCTCAGTTTAGCTAAGATGGTCCTTGGTCGAATTCCAAGTTCTGATTTACGAATTATGCTCTCTTTTCTTTTTTCCGTTTTGCGTGTAACTGAAGGGTGTCCTTTTGCTAATATTGAGGGTGCATGATTGTGGATTGAGCAGATAATATCAACAACGTATTCATCGCCCGATAAACGAATCCACAAGGCAAACGGGCAATTACATCGTTGACTTCCAGAGTGTCTAATTCCCTTCGATTTACTCTCTTTAATTTCTGCACGATCACATTTTAATTGACAGGATGTAACCACGCCCTGACTACTGATCTTTCTAGTGGATAAACGTAAACCATATCCATGTTCGGCTGCAGCTTTACGACAGGCAACAATTGCAGCTTCGAGATCTAAGAATCGATCTGAGATTGGGTAGATAGAAGACGTAGACATTTTGAACAATATTAAGATAATCGTCAAATTAGTGTATTGATAAGAATCTAATTTTTATACTACTAGTAGGTTAACCAAAAACTATGTCAAGATCGATGTTCTGAATTACTTTGAACGGTTTTTTATTTGATTGATTTTAGGTATCAAATTATTTCAAAAATTAAGGTGTATAATAGTGTAGGAACTATCTTATGATTGAAGAGGAAAGGTTTTAATGCGCTTAAGAAAAGTTCTTTATTTTTGTTTACCTCTGTTTGTAAAGGTCATTTCTCTTATGATTGCTATAGCAATAAGCCCACGTGCCAGCCCCAGCGTTTACCTTGCCCTTTTGCGCCAGTTAGAAGATAGAAAATTATTACATAATGTTAAGAACTCAGGATAGGGAAAAATACAGGGGTTTCAGAGGAAATTAGACGATATAAGTGGCTTATTTGAGCAAGGGCTGCATACTATTGATTTACAGGGGCTGCAAAATATTAATCGCCGTTTCTGCCCATACGTGGTCCTCTACGAATCTGTAGTTTAATCTCGTAACACGCACCACTCGGTCACGGACGAAATAACATCCAGATTAGATTCCCGAATGCATACAGCCCTCGTTATGGCGATGATGAATCAGACTAAGCTGGCCTCTTTTACTACGAGTAACTCCCACGGGTTTCAATTTTTCCGACGTTATGCTGTCCACCGAGGAAAGAGCATTGCTACTTGGGCGCTGGCGGTGTTGCAGATCATAGCCTCAGGCATGCCCTACTAGATCCCGCCTGCTATCTACATAGATGATAAGTAAAAAATATCCTAACAATGAAAGAATGTAAAGAAAACATGAAGAAAAGAAACAGAATTTAGGATTAGCCCAGCATTTCTCACACCAAGCTCTAAACCCCCCATTTTTAATGATGGCAACCTATTGTAAACTCTCCTCGCGTTCAACAGAGAGTGTTAGATTTCCAATCGTCAAAGCAGCCTGTTATCTTTGCAAAATCTTTAAATTTCTTCAAGCCCAACTCTCATCTCGACGCTCCATCATCTTCATTTTCACGGAACACCCTGTCTTCTTACTCTTCAACTTCTTCTGCTTCCATTTTCTATCATCCAGTACAGCACCCCCTTTCGAGTTACTCTACAGGCTGCCGTTGTGCTTGTACGATACCCATTTTCGAGCTCGACCATTCTTCCGAGGATCATAGTAAGTAGATACTTCAGTAGTCATTGCCAACCCAGCATGGCGATTCACAGCCTCTTTAGCGTCTTCAATTTTAGCATAGTTACCATTAGCTGGGAGAGATAATGGTTCAAAACCTTCGTTATTAACGACTTCAAGCTCGTACGATGCAATTTATTTCATACATTTCGGTTTATTTTTTCACTAAGAAATCAATAATCTCTTAACACGTCGACTCAGCGTCGCTTTAAAATGATTGCAACTTAAGTATGGACGCTTTTAAATGTCTTCATCTACTCAATACTGTAATAAGTATCACCAATCTCGTAGTATCGAGCGCTTTTATATAATGAATCGACAACGATTGAAAACGTGCTCACGTCATGGCGAGAAGCGTAAACAATCATTAACTAGCATATGGTCTTGGTTGATCGTCCAGATCGAGAGCTGGAAATTATATCCTGATTAATCAACATATGCTTGGTTTGAATTTTGATGCGGATGTAGTTCCCTCAACTTTTCAGAATCAGCATGACCAAAGACATGACAGTAGAATTAACTACAATCTCGTCGATGATGCCATTCAGCGCCTTGCACAAGTAATTTAAGCTGTTGGTTAAAACTGTTATCGCTTAAACAGAAAATTCAGATCGTTCCGTTGACTTATTGCCAGAAGTAGGCTCAGGATGCCTTTCATCCCGCCGAAGCTATAAACGTTGTTCAATATGATCATTTCTCTTCTGGCCTTTGCTGGGGAACTTTACCTCATAATCGTGCTGATCGTACACATTGCCTCAGACAAATTTTATGTCTGTCAGAAATGGGCTGACTTTTGAGGGCACAAGGGATAGAAAGGTTACATAATAAGGCCTTTGCGACTTCTATTCAGGAGGGACAAGGATGCTGAGAGAAAAAGGGGATCTTTACAAAATTAGGGTTCCAGAGAGACCAAAGAGAACTGAAGTCGACAAGATTTCTTATGTGATAATTTTAACTAACGTTTTTAAGGAAGACCGAAAATTTAATGTATCGATGGACATTTAAATACACAATCGGCAGCCAGCTGAAGAGTGTAGTTGCCACAGCAACAGAAGAAGAAAGCAAGAAACTAAATATGCACATTTAAAGAGTGCCTTAGGCCTAAAACCTGCCAACCTGATAATGTCCATCTCGCTCTCGATATTTTAGTACTTCGGGCCGGACAGGGCCCGGATTTGGGTCTGAAAAAGAAGTAATATTTGGATAAACTGGTGCCGCCCTTCTGAGTGAGCTAAATGGGCTCGCGAAGCAAACTATGAGCTGCAAGTGTTGAAAACTACAATGATTTTGAAATCTCGTTGGTGTCGGGTTAATTGGAGTCGAGTTAATCACACCTACCTTCACCACTACAATAGACCAAGGATTGATCTAGTAGCTTACATAATACTTTCAAGGCTAATTCCTAATACTCATGATAAACTCCGGATTCTGATGAGTATAGACCTTCGTCGAGGTACTATGTCCTGGCGACTTGAGTTCAAGCAAGCGTGGCTAATGCCTAAATCAAAACAGTGCCTCCCTGCTATGCTTTTGGAATATGCTACTAGCCCTCGCTCGTGGACCTGTACTTGCTCGTCATTTGCCAATAGTCGATTCATTTTATGCAAACACTTAGCTGCTTTTGTACAACCTATTAAAGATATCTGAACTTTTTTCAGAACTGTTAAGGGAGAACGTACTTTTACTTTCTTAGTTGATGTACAATTATGTGCTCAAGAGGATCCGTTTTTCAGCCGCAAGATAAAGTTAATAACTCAAGCTTAGATAAGGAAGAGATACTAAATTCGAGGGTGATTTGATTTTTGAAGCTGATATTCCCTACAGCTAAACTAGACGAGCCTGATCCTACAGTTCAAGTAGACGAAGCAAAGAAGCTAATTGATGATTTCGCATTTCGCGCTCGTTATCAGTGCTCAATTGGTGCCACGAGATCTTTGACAAGCTCAGGGAAACAACAGCTAATCGTGAGATATAAGTTATGGCAGACCTGTGATAAATTTATTAATCCTTTATCTATATCATTTGAGGGATGGTCAAACTTAAGAAGATGATTTTACTAAGTTTTGTTTGTAATATTATCTTATTATACTCAAAACCCTTGTTTTTTATTCTCGAGACACTGTAAACTGTAAACTTTTATTGAATTTTTGAAAAGTAAATTTTTCAAATTAGGGGACTTGGTATCCAGCGTGAAGATATTTATTACGCAGAAAGCCTACGAAGAACCTCTTGCTCGGGTTGAAATGTAGATCCGATATCTTTCCACCCGTATCAACGATTAAATATGGCGCGCTTAAAAGGTTTTAACATGTTGTGCGTGACGCGTATCTGTGTCTAGGGGGTAGGGTTGTATAAAAAAAATCCGCAGTTTCATTATATTCACACACTGAATTTCTAAATGCTACCCTGCACCCGACTTTTTGAGGACCCATCAAGGGGCGTCGTTTATACTAATCAGATAGCCTTCTATTGGTAGGACGATCACACATAAATTAGCTACGACGCAGGATTTAAGCGAAAGTAGTCGGAGGGTCGGACTCGTGGTATCTTATCTCGACTTGAAGGTTTTTTGTTACTTATTCGGCATTGACAACTTGATATTCAGCATTAAATTATTCCTTTCAGGGTATGGCCTGAGTGAGTGTACTTGTACTTGTCAATTAATATAAATTCCTAGCATGACAACCCAAACATCATTTTGTGTTTTATCCCTCCAGATCATTGTCGACGCAGCTCTGTAACATTTATTTTCACGTTGATCATTCATCATAACATGTCAAATATCCGTCTCATGTCGCTCGGGGAAAGACTTGATTTTGTCTACTTGACTAATTCTTGTTTTTATTTACAAATCATTTAGCAACCTCTCATCCCGAAATTGAGATACGTTCTAGCTTAAAAGGCGAAAACCAGGCAGTTCTAGGCTTTTTTAGAATAAAAATCTCTCCTACTAGAAAGTGTGAAGCAAAAAGAGATAAATATAAACGACACAGAATTCCACGGTTCTTAGGGATGTCAAAGCTGCTTGAGTAGTGGATGCTTGACCTAGATGAGAGGAGACCTCCAATGAAATTTAAGACGATCTGGATGATCGATCGCAAAGCTTCGATTACATGAAAGACAGGAAATAAAGCGAATCTGCAGGGTGAATGGAAAAATTTTCTCTTCGTAATCATATGCGCCATAAACACGGGGGTCTCTACAACTTGTATTGATTTTCATAGATTTTGTAGTAAAGGTGATACGTGAAATGGTTTCATCTGAATCCACATAGTTATGATACTTCTTTAATGCAACCCCACGAGCGAGAATTTACTCCATTTCACTGATAATTGTAACAATTCTATTAAAATTAGACACGTTATCTTTAACGAACGGGCCTTAAAACCCATCGGCAATAGACATGTCGCTAGGGTGCTTCAAATACTCGAAAACGATGCTTTCTGGCAAAATAAACCTAAAAAAAAGATAAAAACAGATTTGAGACTTTATTTTTTGCTTGTCTAGACAAAATACAGAATCGAAAAGGAACTGGATGTATGCTTGTCGTAGATTGCATACATGAATTTAACATCTCTAGTTATCCGTAATTTTGTGCCAATATTACAACATCTACCAGACCTTCTATTCATCACATATTTCATAACCAGTGAAAAACGTCTCGCCCACTGTCATGCGCTGAAATGTTTATATGACCCATTTGGGGATTTAAGATTAGGTATCCTTGCTTGATGATAGACACGAGGTAGAGATGAGTGCTCTAGAGATCATCTCCCCTAATATCCTATGTGTTTGGCATACGAGAACTAATCTAAGAAATAAGTTAAGAGTTATACGAGAAATCGGTCAAAAATGAATGAATTACCATTGGCAGCCGTCAAAATTATCACGAGCCTTTGTAGAATTCTATCATCGGTGCATCAATGCAAGAAGTAAAGTTGAATCTCCAGTCTGAGGTTTTTTAATATCACATTTGTGTGATAACTAAGATGAAATTTCTTTATATAGTAAAGAAATGGTGATGCACTGTTTTTGACGCCTTTGGTCATACGCTTTCCTCAACGTACAGCGTTTAGAGTTCTTCACTATCAATTTATGCTTTAGAAGAAAGGGTTTCACATTAGGCAATCCCATATTCTTTATTCTGGCGAATGGGGCACTAGATAAAATAATCGGGATTCGGGAATGTTTACTAAATAGAAAACATAATAGCTTCTCAGCATACCTAGATTAACAATGAGCTTATGTGCCTGAGAATTACTTGCAAAGATCAGACAGATTTATTTTTGGAATCGTAACCGCCCCCCAGATTCATTGTGGTGTTGTTGACTATGAGGTAGAGAAATAAACAAATTCTCAAAAAATAAATAGTCGTGATGATATTTTGCAATTCCTCCATAGACATGGTTTAACGACTAGGGAATGCTGGGAGCAAATCTAAATAAAGTTTGGTGTTATGTAGGGACGCCCAGACTGTACGACATTTTAAAAAAAAAGGATATTTGCCTTGTAGATGTGACATGTGACAGAATCAATTATTTTCCTGGTTTCCTGGATGAGTAATGCTTAAGATTCGATTCTTTCTCCTATCCTCTAAGTTCTACAATTGTCCTTAAACTCTAAAAATTTACTAGGTTTAGATCGAGATAATTAATTATAGCTGGGATATTTTACACTAAATTGCTTCACCGCCTTTTTCGAAGTTTATCGCTTATTAAGGACGACTCGATGGTAGAAACGTATAGCCGAGATTTGAGATTTGAACAGGGTGATCAAATACGATATAAATAAGGAATTAGCGTCAATTTATATCTTCGGTGAGCCTGTTGCAAAATCCACTTCACTCATTTCTATCACGAAATAAGACTTTTTTTCATCGCCGACTGAGCTTTTTGTATGATGAGTCAAAATAATTTTTGCCTTTTCACTGACTATCAAAGTCGTTAATACTTCTCAGCAGTCTCGCGTGAAACATCCCTACATTTAATCCGAATCGACATGGGTGTTTTCAGAAGCATCAATAGGACAGCCCCCTGCGTCGCCCCGCTTTGTAGATCTTTTCCTAAATCGTAGGCGATTAGGCAAGCCTAATTCAGAATATTATAAAGAGAATTTTATTTTTACTTCAATTTCAATAGAGCCCTGTTAGAATAATAAATATGTGAATCTTATTTATGTTGCCTAGTCAACAGACTAACAAGCCAATACTTGGAATAATGAAATTTTAACAAGAACAACAACAATGACTATCAGCTTAACTTGACAAATTTACCTAATTCAATTTCCGCAACAAGAATTCAGTTTATAATAGATTTTTCATTCAATCATTATTCTATAACTATGTCAAACATTGAACCTCTATCACTGCCAAATATAAACCCGCGTTCGAGACGAAAGATCGATTGGAAGAATTCAACAGGGATGTACACTACATTATCGACTCGAAAATAATTGGTGAATACGAAGATACAAGTCGGAAATTGAAAAATAAATTTAACTTTAATGACGGTACGTTCGCGATTTATCCATCTCGATATATACTAAGGACTTAAAAGATACCACGACTCAAAACTCTGAACAGCAAGCAGTATCTAATGTGTTTGTGTTAGGGCAATGGTTTGGACTGCAAAAAGAATTTTTTATTACAACATGGATTGATCAATACTTCCACTGCGGTAATATTGCAATCTCCCGTATTGAAGACGGCCACCGTAGACTGAAGGATTGAATAGCTGGATCTTCGAAAGATCTTCAGTCTGGTATAAATGCTTGTCATCTTGCCATTAATTCTCAATTAAATGAAATTGATCTTGATATCAGGTTCAAGTTAAGCACGACATCATTAGCACTTGCCAGTCCTAATTTTAGTCACTGTATTGGACATATATCTCAGAATGGTTTATGTTAACTACGTCAACAATTTGATCTCCTCAGAGACGAAACATTACATTCCCAATCACGGAATCACGCTGCTATCTGAAAGGTCTTTTTACCACTGCATATGGGATCTTGTGTTGGCATAAACTTAATTTAGATCTACAAGAAAATCGAGGTATAATTTTCTTATCTCGTTCAAAATAAAGATATTCAGGCTGATGATCAATAGTGGTAATGCCAAACGATTTTTATCCATTTAGCACATCAATCGAGCAGCTCCTGGCTACCAGGTACTAGCTTTTCAACAACTGATACTTGATCCCCTCTCTCAGACAAGAAGGAGAACTGAAAAAGCTGATCAACGAGGGAACGCACGTTTACGCACGGCAGCTTCAGGCTGCATCCTGAACTAGTTTGAGAAGGCTCAAGTTCAACTACGGCACTGTAGCCTATTCACTCCTAATAACCATAATGGGCAGTTATGCAGAGGATGTACATCAATAAGTCACAATAGAAGCAACTGTCTCTGGAGAGTTTGAAAATTTAGATTTTCTAACAAATGAGAATATAAGAAAGATATTTTATTGATTTTAGCCAGGTTGCGTTATTTATCATAGTAATTTCCTTCAAATAGTCAAATTTTATGTCCAAAACGAAAAAGATTTTTTAATTTTTTAAATACAAATAGGCATTTTCTCTATAAAACCATAAACCATCAGTCAACTGAAGTGGCTATTTGTCGCTGGCCTCGTCAAATCGGCAGTTAACGAGTCCAAAAGGAAAAATAAATTTTATAATTCAGTTGCTCTAGGTTCTTCGAATACTTTAAGTCCTCTGTATTACTTCTTATCACATGTGTAAATCTTACCGATTGTAGTGCGTAGGTGTATGTATAGGTCAAGTCTCAAAATGTCTCATAGTTTTATTATTACCGTAAAAGTCGCAGTTTAAAATATCGCAAAGATTTATTATCTTCGGCAGAATCTATATTTATATGAACAGGGGGGGCTACAGACATCACTCATCACCTCAGGGGGCTATCGGTAATATCACTCACCCAAGAGGACACTGATAGTATTTGAACCAGAGCTTAATCTCTCTCCCTCAAAACATGAGACGAGCACTTCTCGAAACCTCCATTTACACCTTTTCGCAATTAATCAACACGAGATCATCGTGTCCGAGGCGCTACACTAGAGGATATGGATATGTGATTGACTTACTTGAAGGAAATATGCTCTGAGATTCAGCATGGCTTAAATACAGGTTGACTCTAGCAGATAAAAGGCATCCATCAGTCGACCTTACGATGTTCTCTATGGAATCGTTAAGATTGCTTGGGAGTCAACGACAATTAAAGAACCGAATATTGATGGCAGTGATAACGGCTACTTGAGATTAAGCCCTGTGTAAAGTCCTCGAGTAATTGTTTTGTTTCATATTTTGTATTCGTGATTATTCATACAAGTAAGTTAAGCCTATCAGTCCATCTTGAATACAAGATCAATTTTTTACATTTTGGATTAAAACTTTTCCACACAAAATCTCGAGTTTTCTTTTGCAGGTCGTGTACAAATCGGGCTTAGATAAAGTTGATTACATAGAAAATATCCCTGCACAAATCTTACATAACAGTGTCGAGGAGCATTATGCAGATGGATAGATACACTTTACTCAGTTTCTCGGGACACAATCGACGTGGATTTGCTAATTTTGTTTAAAAAATCTAACCAATGATCATGAGAAGCCAAATATGACGTGTTCAGAAAATGGACGCAGACGAAACGCGCGATTGTTTGTGTTTTAACGGTTTAGTGGTACGAAGACTAGAGCTATTCCTTAAGAGACTTAGTGCCCCTACCCCTACCAGCCAATAACAAGAGGATTTGGGAATTTGAGAAAAATCTCCAGGGTTCCCCGCTTTAAGTAACAGGGGTCATCAAATCGAACATTCAGCCTTTTTACTAAAGAATCAGATACAACTCTAATGCACTATTCAGAGTATATATACGAGCGATAGATGAAGAGTTGTTTTACAATTTTTGATTTTTTTCCTTTTGGACAAGGGAAGGATGACATGGTTTGGGGTGGCGCTGAACTGCATAGGATAATATTTCGCTAGCGACAGTTTAGAAACGTGGTAAAAAAAAACTTTAGTGTAATGTAAACACCGTGGAACCAACGCGTCCGGGGAAAGCCGAATTAGCAACTGAGGAGGGGAGAGTAAGAAACACCCAATTGAGGAAGTAGCTGTAGATAGAAATAAACGTATTTGTACGTTCAAACTCTTTACAACAATTCTATTTTTTCTTCGTTGTTAAAAGATTGAATACATTGGAGGAAAGCTTAAAAAACAATTCCATCGCTTTTTTTTTTCCACTTGTTGTGCTTCGTTAGCATAATTTACATTATGTGAGCCCTTTGAGCAAATTGTAGGTGTAGTCTGCAAAATCAGGGAGATACATAGGTCGAAGGGGTCGGATGGTATTGTGGTATACCGTCCGGGCCCTTCTCCCAAGTAGAGTCCGGGTAGCCTGGGCACCCACCCCACTCGAGACAGGAGATGGTTGGTTCAAATCCAACAGACCTAACAACTTAACTACAGTTCGCGCGGTGGGTATTTACTGGATGATGGTAAAGGCTTAATTAGAAAATCTAGGGATGTCAGTTTTTTTGAATGGGCGTTAGTGGTTGAGGAAAGACCAATGGAGAAGGAAAAGCGATTCTACTCTGTAATAACTTCTACAAATGGAATCTGAGGCAGAAGTATACCTTGAAAAATATGGAATCATCTTAAATGTAAATAAACACTGACACCATGTCACAGCCTCGAGGCTGCATACAAAGTAAATGAATTTAAAGAAAAAAAAAAGATGGGTTGAAGATCTTTTCCTCTTGTGTCATAAACGGTTTTGGGGAGTCTGTTCCTGGGATAGACATTGGTCTGAGTTAAACATAAAGAAATTGATGTTGCTCAGTTAGGAGAGTTTGTCTCTGTTAGTGCGCTGGGGCCTTCTCGCTTTAGACTCTTGACCCCAACTTAGTCCCCCCCGGCAAACGTGGTTGTTCCTATTTTTCCTCTGAACGTCGCCACGAACAATTGGGTCTCCTAATTGATAATCTCAAAAACACGATACCTTCGTTTGATTGATAGAAGGGAATTATCTGGATTCCTTTCTTATTTTTGGCTTTAATTGTTGTGATTGTCACTATTGTTGATGGTTTTTCTGCAATCATCATATCAAATCGAGCGAAGAGCGAACTTTGCATATTTTGTGAATGATTTGATATCACCTCATTTAGTCAAATTTATTGGTACCAGTTATCGAAATGGCCTCCAAAGTAAGTCGAATTCTTAGGCCAATTTTGTCTTCAATTGGTTATCAAATGAATATTTGAGATCTGACCGCGATTTGGAATAATTAGTTTCTTCGAGAGTATAAGTTGGTAGTTGTTGGTGGCGGTGGTGTTGGAAAATCTTGTCTTACTATTCAATTAATACAAAGTCATTTCGTGGACGAATACGATCCCACTATCGAAGGTATCCCTCTACTCACCGTCATGGAATGAATTATCATCTTGCGACTACAATAGCATAAAATGTGCCAGAACTGACAAATACCTCAGATTCATACCGCAAGCAATGTGTTATCGATGAAGAAGTCGCCCTTCTCGACGTCCTCGATACGGCCGGTCAAGAGGAATACTCGGCCATGCGCGAACAATATATGCGTACAGGAGAGGGATTTTTACTTGTTTACAGCATTACGAGTCGTCAGTCTTTCGACGAGATTTTAGTATTTCAGCAACAGATTCTACGGGTAAAAGATAAGGACTACTTTCCAATAATTGTGGTTGGCAACAAATGTGATTTGGAAAATGATAGACAAGTCTCGGAAGCTGGTATGTATAAATTTTCTACTTTAGCATCTTAAGTTTCAAGTCATCAATTAAACTTTTAAACATTACTATTGGAAACTAACTCTCGATTAGAGGGTGAGGCTTTATCTCGGTCATTTGGGTGCAAATTTATTGAAACATCTGCCAAATCTCGAATCAATGTGGATAATGCATTTTACGATCTTGTAAGGGAGATTCGCCGATACAACAAAGAAATGACCGGTTATCCAGCTGGTGGTAGCTCAGGCACAGGAAGTGGCGTTCCTAGTGGCAAGCTGGAAATGGAAGGCAGTGAGTCTAAAAGAAACTGTTGCTCTAGTTGTATAATCATGTGATTCAGAATCTTGAATACACAGTTTAAAGATTTAAATTTCTCAACGATGAGACTACTTTTGCCAAGATGGCCGAAACGGATTCGCGTCTAGATTTGACATATCCATTTCCTCGATCGCCTTAGAGGCCAGAATCTTGGGCGCGCTGCGGTGCATTGCGGGCGCAAGAACTCCTTTTTGTCTATAATTTCAATTAATCAACTTATGATCGTGTTTGGGTGGGAAATAGGAGTACGGAGAGCGAATGGAACACTTGGATTGTTAATTTCTAATTCCGGTAAAATTCACCTCGGTAGCTATAATTGCTACATAATAAATTTACTGAAGTTTCACCTTTCTTTTGCAATTTATTTTTAATTTTTCGAAAATTTTATATGAGATGGAGATCAAAATACCACTTACATCAAATTAGATTTTCCTCAAGTGATTTGATATGGTACTGCTTTAGCTTAGATTTAAAATGACGTTGAAAATCTGCTTCTCAAAATCATGTCTAGAGTTACACCAAATTCCACAGTGTGCAATGTAAAGCTATACGTGTGACTTATGTATATAGGAACATATTATGAACATTTTGAAAGGAATATGTAGTAAATGGAGTTTGTTTGATATTAGCGTGGGAATGCTATGGACTCCGCTGTTGAAGAACTGTATGTATTTCCCCAAGAGCCACCCTTATCTTTATTTACCCAAATCTACACGCTCTCTCATATCTGTGAGGGGTAGCTCCTCCTCCCTCCTGTAGACTACGCAACGACAATTCCTACACAGCCCAGCGTAACAGGATTTACTAAATGTTGCTCACCTAAACTTTGCTAGTTTCTAGGAATAGCTCACTATGTATCTCCTGCCACCCATGTTGGGCTTTTACGAATTCTGAACTAGGCCCCCCAAAACCACTATTTTCTCTGCTCTGAATCACATATTCTCTGATTTCTTATCACTCTCAAACATATCATGTCTTGCAGAAATCAGTCAATTCATTATCTTGAACACGGCTATTGGTCTAAATAAATACATAAGTGGTGCATGCAACCATGATGGCCGGACAACCTGTAATTTAAAAATCAATTGATTTAAGTCTGAGGATTAGGCCTGAGCTAGTTATTAGCTATTCCTAGAGTAGTTTTAGAACTAAATTTACGAAATTCCTAGCTCAAAGCAACCAGAATGGATTTTAATTCTTGGCTCTGTGGACTTCTGCTTCTGTTGATGTTGTTGTTGTTGTTTTCTGAATTGGGGGCTATTTTATCAATTAAAGCAAATAACTGCCCAATACTTCTGGCTTCCCTCCCCTTATTGATAGGAGAAATTCATGTTATATAGAACTTTCGTATCCATCTATCAAGTAGTTTGGGCACCCCTAAAGTTAATGGAATTTCACAGTGGTCTTTATCCCCACCTCAAATAAGTTAAAGTTATCTTTAATGCTGTGGTAAAACGCGCTTTCAAGTGAGCTAGACCCACATTGATGCGTGAATGTAAATACTGGACAGTCTTTTGCCTTTAACTCGCTTAAAGACGTCTGTCTAACCACTATACGCAAGGATTAAATATATTAAATCAAAAATATCATGTGATAAATGAAGCTTCTCGAAACAAATATAATTCTTTTTAAGGAATTCACATGTAAACTTAAGCGAAAGGACACCCTTATCCCTCAGCCAAAGCTGTGGGGGCGCGTTTGAGACGCGGGGAGGGTAAGGAATGGGAAATAACGATGACAGAGGATAGACGATGATTCTTGATTCAAGAATGATGATGAAGGAAGAGGGAAGATGAAAAATATCTAATGAACAAGGGATGTCGAGCAAGAAACACCTGCTGAATCTATTTTTGTAGATTTTAACGAGGTTTTCGGGCCAAATAGAACCTTGGCTCCAGAGATGAAGGAACAAACGAAGCAATGACTTTGTCGCTTCAGAATGGGTTCGTTATCGTACAGGAACACTTTCAGAAAGATTCCAGAGTAGTACTGCGTTGTGTCCAAAGGGGGAAGGCCCGGCCTTCACGAGGCGAAATTCGTCAAACAAAGACACGCTGTGATAACTATGAATTGGAACTTCTTCTTATGCGTTACCGAGATGGAAATAATTATTACTGGCAATTTTTTTCCTAAAAAAAAGTGACCCATAATTATCCAATCCATGAAGAGAATGCGATAAGAGGTTTATACGAAGCACGGAAGTCTAGAGAAGCGAAGAAAAAAATGGTTGAAGTCATGTTTCTTGCCGGGTGTTCTCCCAGGCAAATCCATAGGGCCATTTGGACCGGAGAATACCTTGCACATTTAAACAACTCGTCACAAATTGATATGCCTCTTAGGGAACTGTTGGTAGCAATCAAGAATGTTTATAACACCACGAACCAGCACAAGCTATAATTAATGAGCTTACTACCTGCGAGAGCTTGATATACAGAATGCAAGTCGATGATGATGGACACCTATCTCATTCGTTAGTCATGCATAGGCCAGGATTAATATTTTTTGCAGAGATTCTAGGAGATTCTTATTATGGATTGTATATATAAAACAATTCGATATAAGATGCCACTATACAATTGTGTGGGTGTAACTAACAGCAATAAGTCATTTGAGGTTGCTAGGAGCTTTATTTCGGGCGGGACTTGAGAAGATTATGCCTGAGTTTTGAATAGCCTTGCTACCCTATGTGTAAAGCACCTAATTCAGCGGTCACAGGTGATAGTAACAGATTGCGAGATAGCTCTTATGAATACATTAAAAGACATATACAAACTATCTTGCCTCTTTCGCTCAGCACGAGTCTTACAACTTCTCAGAACAACTCCAGCAGAAAAATTATACCTCCGGAATTTATAGAACGGTGGGAGGATTTAAACTCCATATTAACTTCTCTAATGCTCTCTGAATGCGCTCTAGAGTCACAAAGAGCTGCAGAGTTTTTTATTGGAGAGTGAATACTCCAGACACCTCTTCAAGTTCGATCTCGAGGCTGGCTGATGGGCTCTACTAACTTGCCTCTCAACGTGGCTCCTACATCAGCTGCCATTAGAGCGTATGAAAGAAGCACACAAAGAAGACCATCAGGTTTTGAAGATTCGCATCGGTTGTGATTCAACTTGCTATCTTCAGATTCGCTCGAGTCTTCGAAAAGGTGAGTATTAGAGGGCTCGTCCATAAGGTGCCAAAATTATTAAACATAACATGAAATGAGATAATGGTGCCTGTGGCTTATTTTAGGTTGAGGAAGTAGAGGTGATTTCTTTTTATTTATTGATACTACTAAATACATTGAGTGCTATGTGAATAATTTATTTTGCTTAAATTTGGGTGATTTAATTCTAATCTCTAAGAAAAGCTCGAGAAAGGTAAATGGCTACTCTAAGCACGGTTTCCAAGTTCTTATATATTACTCAAATAGAGGTGATTGTGGTCGAAGGTTAGGTCGCTCTTAACAGTGCTGCAGCAATAGCTTGTATATAGTAGGTCTTGAAATCGTAAAATAACTTTTCTTACTGAATCGTAATTTGACATGACGATTCACGCGTTTTATGAGAAATTATGAGGCTATTCAGTCGTTGGGATAAACAGTAAACAAAAGACAATTTTTGGATAGCAAATTCGTCGTTTTTCAAAAATCAAAATCGGTTCTCTTCTGCGTAGGTTACCAGAAACTAAATCGTATCAAGATTAGTAGGTTGTGTCCTCATCCGTCTATTTATGGTTCCTATTTACATCGTATATCAACATGCGAACAATACCCTTGACACGCCTAACTGCTTAAGTGGAGTCATCTGACTTTCTACGTCAACAATTCCAGACTATAACTAACCCTCTAAGCCTACTATTCTAGGTGAAGAGATGAAAAAAGTTCAGCATTCGTTAGACTCAAGCGAGAATGAAGTATCTAAATAATCAGTCTGAATCCCAAGATTGAACGCCGTTCAAAAAGGGATAATGAGAGGCAACTTTGCCTTTCATGAGTTTCCAGACAAAGTCTAGTGGATTCAAGTCTAGTGAATGTGGTGGTCGGGTTGGATGGTGTACTACATCTTCCGGAAGTTATAGAACGGTGGGGGAGTTTAAACTTCATGTTAACTTCTAAGGAGAATCGAGTCTGGGTAGCCTTGATACCTACCTACTCCACTTGAGACGAATCCAGTAGACCCTACGTCGAAATGTATACGTTGATGGAGGTCACTTCATTTTCGTAGTGGTATTCGCAAATGCTGTGTGAGAGTGAGTGTGAGTGTCCAATTAATCTCAATCAAATATTCAAGATCTCATGTCCTTGATAGTCTTAGAATTTACAGGAGAGCGGCTGCTAAAATGCTCACTCATCCAAAGCTCGTAAATTGTTGCGCTAGCGCCCTCTTAGCGCTGTTTATTAGCTCTGCATAACTTTAGAAATAAAACTTTATGCATAGATTGGTATAGTTAGGTGAAACATTAAACTCTTACCCCCCCCCCCAAAAGTGTAAGTAAGGGTCGGTAAGTAGTGTTTTATGCAAAACTATTATACCTAGATCTAACCTAAAATAAGTGAAGATCTAAAAATAAGTGCGAAGAAACTTCCTCTCTATTTATCCACAATCCGAACTCCTGATATCAAAGAATGACTTAGTGTCATTAGAAACACCTTTTCGCCCTATGACCTCCATTTCTCAACAAGTCATTAGTTGTGATGCTGCTTGACATCATTACATTGATTGTGATAATTCTTCATCATACCTTCGGTGTGCCGGAGCTCTGTTTTTAAAAATATAACATTACATTGTCGTGGTGTTGAGAAGTTCATGAGCAGCAGCCGTTTTGCTTTCATGACATAATATCGAGCATGGGGTTTCGTTGCTGGGGATCCTAGCCTTATCAAAGTAAGTTATAATAAGGGAAACACTAAATTCTTACCCCCCTTACTTATTTTCTTATCCCCCAGCCCCCTGCTTCCTCGAATGCCCCTTCCTTGTCGCTACAAGGATCCGCAGCAAGCCACAGTCTCCAACTCCAATCAGAAAATTTATCAACGAAAGAAACCAGGGCTAAAACATCCATAAAAATTACTCCATCTAATTGGTCAAGCCACGCCAGATTCTAGTTCTGACTAATTAATTCTGGGAATCATCAAATTCTTACGCCCTTTTCCCTTTTCTTATTTACTTAACCTCCTTCCCTGTTCCCTCAACTGCTCTCTCCAATCAGCATTAGGAACTCTATAGACGAAAGTGACCAGGGTTTTAGTTCCAGCCAATAACGAGAGTCACTCACTATTAATTTAGGACTCAGCAAATCGATCCAAGCAATACCCATTAGGAATTTTCTACCTTTGAGTATGCAGCTATATCCTAGAGTGATTAGTCTAGCACGAAGCCAAGAAGATGCTGCATTTGTAGAAGGCTCAAACTCGATTTTCGCACCTTCTCTCATCGACCACGAGAGATTGTAACGACATCAGAGACAGTGGTAGCAGTGGCAGAGGAGATTTCAACGGTACATGCGGATTTGTGTCTAGCATGTTTTAGCATTTGTCTCAAATTATTAGTGAGTGACTCTCGTTATTGGTTGAATCTAAAACCCTGGTCACTTTCGTTTATGGAGTTCCTAATGCTGATTGGAGAGAGCAGTCATTCCAGAGTTATAGATTCCCATACTTAACATCTTCGTGATCATCAAGAATATCACTAGAATCGTCATAGAATTTTATTTTCAGAATGTCTCAATCAGAGATTGACTTTTTCCCCATTTTCTACACCTGTAAAGAAAAGTTTGAATAGGAATATGTGCCTTCAAGTAAACAATTTATTAAGACTTTTTATCACTAAATAATAAATCTATTTAGATCAAAGCACTACACAAAGCTGGTCTAAGCCGAACAGAAATCGCAACTAATCCAGGAATTTCGCAAAGATAGCTAGAGAGGGAATTCTCTTCGTCGCGGAACTGTGACATGAAAAAAAGTTCAAGGTCTGGAACCCGCCTTCAACTCAGACGAAATAGGTAAAATTAAGAATTATATAGAGTAATCTCTTTAAGATCGTAAAATGAGTTTCTTAGAGCTGGCAACCGAGCACTTTGAATATTTGGACGTGAATGAAAGATTAAAAGTCCGAATTAGAAAAGCGTGGACATAAGCGCTATCCAGCTGTGAAGAAGCCTCTAACCTCCTCAGCAACTAGAATGAGACTTAGACAATGGGCAAAAGCTCGTCTTGACTGGACCCTTGAATAGCAGATGTCATTTTTATGGATCGATGAAACCTGGGTTGGGTCACGGGTAGGCAAAACTTACGAATATGGGTTACTAAAAAGGTCAGTATAATTATCCTTCATAAAGAAGACTATTTATTCTTGAACAAACCTTTATTTAAGACATCCGAAGCGCTAGATATTAATGAGAAAGAATGGGGGAGCTGGCGGCTGGGTGTTTTGTGACCCTTTTGCAGGGTTTGAAAAGGTTCTTCCTTGCCAATGCAGAAAGTTCGTCTAAAAGAATAAAAATAGTGGAATGTTTGGGTAGCGGTGGCAAATAAGTCAACCTCTCCTGAGTTAGTGGGCCTGAAATTTGAAGACAGATAATGGTCGCTTTGAACAAAATTTTGAATCTTCTTGGTCTCGAAATTAATGGGATATCCAAGATGCTGTGCCACAAGATGCATGTGCTTACAAACTGTAGCGTTTGTATACATGTATAGACAGGAGCATCTACATAAAGCACCATTAGGATCCTGACTGATGGCGTATTTGCCAGTGCCTCCAGAAAGAGATGCATTTCGGCGAGCCTAGTACCGTCATCTTCATTGTAATCTTCGTCTAGACATGATAAACGAGTGATATATGTTATAGCTTGATCAAACGTCACCCTACTGGTCCTCCATACATAATTTATTATCAGTCGCCGCCTTCTAAACGCTTGAGTAGAGGCACCGCCATTTTCACTGTCCCCCGTAGGAACGTTGAAATGGACATGAACTGAAAGAGACCTTTTCTCTTTAAGTGAAAGTAACTTTATTATTTTCAAGCGTTGCTTGTTTGGAATATAGATAGAAGCGTGTAAAAAAGGGTATGTGATTAACACAACAATTTCATCTCTCAAAGATAAGAAAATAATTTGAAAGTTGTTGTGTTGACCTTGGGGAGATAAACTTACAATTGTGGAGTATTTTAAGTTGCGCCACGTTTAAAGCCGATACAGATACGATTAATTCATGCTTCTTCGAGATGCTATAAATGGAAAAAAAAGTCTATTTATTTTTTTATTGACATAATCAGCTCGTTAAAATGAAGTATAATTTTAGTCCAACCATCACGTTAAATAGAATTAAATTGGTACATAAATTGTTACTGGCCGCAAATTAAATTCAGTCCGCCAAGATATGACAAACATGCCAATATTAAGATCAAAATGAATATAATATATTACAATTATTATTTTTATAAAAAAAGCTTGAGTTAAATTGAATTCCAGACGCCGGCTAAATAATTTAAGTATTTTGATAAGAGATCCTGTCGACATACACTTACTCATTAGTGCCGACAATTTGTACGTGGACTTTTAAAAACAAATTTAAAAAAAATTTATACATGCAATAATTTATTTAAATAAATTAAGTCCTCCAAGTGGTAGCTGGGTCTCTATAGTTGACCGGACAGCAAAGCTTCCGTAGCTAAGGTGTATATGTTAGATATTATATATATGACGACATTGTGCTGTAAACTTACCAGAATTTATATAAGCTCTTCTAGCGTCGAGCGGAACGCCAAAGCGTCGTTCTAGTTCCAATTTGATGCTCTTTTTAGTGACCGACATTAGATCGGCTGTTTTAAGTATGTCTCTTATAACAGCTAATATTGCATCATCATTGGGAAGGCCAGTCAAATTACTCATTTCCAGTTCTTGTTGACCGAAAAATTGGCTGCCTCCATACTGACTTTGACGCTGATCGCTAAGGCCACCAAGTCCAAAACCCTCGGAGTGCGCTAAAGAAAGGCCAGAACTATAAAGATTTGGATTTTTTGTGTCATATGGTAGGTTACCACCGATAGCACCCTCTACACGAGACATTGGGCGAGAGGGCGTGTAATTATACTCGGAAACTGCACCAGGATACTTAGTCCCATAAGAGTATCCAGAAACCTCTGAATGATCATCTTTTCCTGTTTGGGCTTCCCATAATTCAGTTTGATACTCTTCCCATTTTTTGTGAGGTATGGAGTCTGGATCAAATTTTCCTTCATCAGTGATGACGATCTTTTTGCCCTTTTCACCGGTTACCACACGAGTGTTACCCCAAGAGAAATCATCCATATGCCAGAAACTATATAGTGGTAGCCCAAATGAGAATACTGGAATAGCCAGAATGTAAAGAATCATCCAGCCAATCATCTCCCACTTCCGATGAAGTATGAATATAACAGCTTGAAGACCGTAAATAGCACCAAGAAGAATAAATGCTGTAGTTGGTATTAAGCTTTTGTTATCCCAAACAATTAGAAAAATTAAGTATACAATGTAAGCTAATGTGACGGGTTGAACAAGTGTTGATAATAAGTCTAAGAAGACTATGAACCTCATACTGAAGCAGCAGAATCCACAGAGCTGTGATAAAGGTATGAGCTCTATTAAATTATGCACAGTTGAGTTAATCCAGCGACGACGTTGCGATAAAAAGACTTGCCATGAATCTGGAGCAATTGTCCAAGCGTGTGCGGTCCTAATATATTTTGTTTTATACTTTGGATGATGTTTCATAAGCAAAGTTGTTAAATAACGATCCTCACCAAGGTGAAGTAAGTTCTTCATATGAAGTGTGTCAACCCGGATGTTTGCGTATTGTTCGACGACTTCCCGACTGACGAAAAGAGGTTTTCCAGAGTCAACTGCCCGGATACGATACATAGTGAAGCAGCCAGGTAAACAGGTTACACTGCCAAATAAGCTTTCAAAAGCTTTCGATAAATTATGAGATATATAGTATTCGTAAACCTGAATCATTGTAATGAATGAAGATTTTGCATTTGACAATGCTGTCTCTCCGCAAACTCCAATAAGTCTTGTATCATCTAAGAATGCTGAAACCATACGAGAAGCCGAATCTGCCCCGACAACTGTATCGGCATCGATCTGTAGCATATATTCATAAAAGGTAGGATTAACACCAATAATGTTTCTAATTTGATGGTACATTTCAAGCTCAAGAGGACTCATCGGAGCATTGTAATGAACTCTATTCAAGAAGCGCATCAATACCATTTGTGAGTCCCGTTTGCCTCTATTACCAGGTCGAGAGACTTCCGAGGGTTTCCCAACCTTGACAATAACAAGAAATGGCACAATATGACCTTGCACTTCATATAACCCAGAGTAAACTTTACCCATGTTATGTTGCTTCATACCTTCACCGAGGGATTCAAAACTCAAGGGTTCTGGATCTATTGTATCTGACACACCTAAAATATCGAGAACAATTCTTGGAGTTGGCCGATCGTTGCCTTGTCCTATGATCATGCCATCACATATAACAACTAAAAGTTTACGTTTATCATCATACCTCATCCTAGCCGCAGAATCAATGGCCCTTCTCAGCGAGTCTTCATCTTCGGTGTATGCAGGTACTTGACAGATAACGAATTTGTCAAGATTTTCTGGAATATTTTTCCCGCCAAATTGAAGGGCTGCAAAAAATTTAAACCCAATAACAGAGCAAAGTAGGATAGAAATAATAAGGAGTAGATATTCTGCGAATTTACACTGAGCAGAGTTACGAGTATCAACATTACCGACATAAAAAAGATTATCAAGACATAGTTGCATGCGATATCGCATTTCTGGGTCAATTGGAAGGTTTGCCCAAAGTTTTGTTACATCCTGACCGGCTTTTTGCTGGAATAGATCAACAACTGAAGGACTCATGAAATTAGTATTGACATCTTTCGGTAAATTTTCACCAGGCTTAACCTTTACTGCTCGGCCTCCTTGAAGATACTTTGTGAGATCGTAGATTCGATCATTTAAAATCGCCATAGAAATTTGTTTTTCGGCTAATTTCCTCACATATTTTGGTGTGTACCCAATGTTTCCCTTGCGATAGCTTGCCCTTAAAAGCATCATCTGCTCAAAAAACCAATCTGGACGACTGTCATTTGTGAATGCTCGAAAGTCATGGTATCGAAAATTTGAGTCACTAGAACTTATGACTGATGCAGATCCACTAGTATTGGTAGAGGTATAGTCGAGTTGGATAGAAGGATCTATAGTTCCATTAACGCCTTGACATAGTGCTGACACCTGGACAGGAAATAAAGAGGTGGCATCCAGACCAGCATAAGCAAGTATAGATTTTTGAGGAATGATGTTTGGAAAGTGACTAGGAGCAAATTCTGTGAGATCAAATACTTGACCGCGAATAGCCACATAAGCATGTCTCCCTTTTTTCCCATCGAAACTTGAAAGTTCAGAAGCGCTAAATACGTCTTGTTTAGGACAAATAAGCATAGGAAAGACTACGACGACAAATGCTGCAAACAAACAACTTAACCAAATTAACATATTAATAGCAAATTTTTCTCTCCATGCCATTCGTACGTCTTTGCGCGGCATTCGTCCAAACCAACGAATCGTAAAATCAGGTAAAAACCAAGTCAACATGTAGACAAGGGCAACCCATCTCTTCCGACTGGCACTAGTCTTGACCTCTTCAACTTCCACCATAGTTTTTTCATTTCCTTTCTCTGCCATTTGTTGTCTAGTATCAAGGTTGCGAAACATATCACCTTGGCCCAAGGCAGAAACACCGGCTTCAGATCGTGTATCAACATCATTAGTGAAAAAGCCACTCTTTTTGTCATTGCTATATAAAAGTCCCCCTGGAGAAGTAGAGAGTCCCCCGCCTCCTAAAAGACGTTCTTTGGATGTAATGTGAACTGTGCCAGGTGATACCCCGTCCTCACCATCATCGGACGGAATAGGATAACGTCCTAATGCTAAGCCTCTTTCTCCAAGTCTTGCAATTTCAGCCCAACACCGCTCGCTCAAAAATACTCCTGTGCTTCCTACACGAGCCTCGTTGGTTGGCCATCGCCTCTCATCAACCACTGTTTCTGCCTTTTCACGCTCACTCCCAACCAAGATGCTCTCTGCCTCAGCAAGACCTAAAAATTCAGCAAATGGAAGAAATATACTGAAGTCTGCATTTCGTAGACGCTGGCTTATTTCGGCTATACCAAATGTTTGAATTTGTGTACGTACACATTTGCTATCGAACTGATTTGCGATTCGCCGGTCATTAGGCTTTAGGCAGAAAACAAAATATGGATTCGTGTTAGGTGCAGTCAGTGACTTAGTAACGTCATCAAGCCCAGAGAGAAATTGACCAGCTGCTCCATGATCTATGTTGCGTCCTCTACGACTTTTAATTTCATCTTTCGAATCAGGAAGTTCGTCGATCGCATCAAAAGGATCTTTTATGTCACGAGTACTCATTGTGTTAACTCGATCACTCTTTCTCCGCATGACACTTGGCTTCCGTAAAGGCTTTGAGCTAACTTGTGCTTGCATGATAGTTTTCTTTTCCTGGGGATGTACAACGGTTCGTAAGGCTTCTTGCCCAAACAATTGACTGACAAAGTCATTCTTTGTGGAGGCAATAAGATTCATCAGATCACCTGAAACAGACTCTTCATTTTCGTCAATAAGTCCGGCAATTAAGTAATCGACTTCACCTGCGAAGTGCTTTACAGAAAATGAAGCTGAAAGATTGTGGGTTGCGAAATTACTTCCAGGTAGTTTTGCAGTTGCACTGCTTACAGTGATTGCGGGATTCTTTCCTTCGAAGCGTTTTCGAAGACATCCTAATAATTGCATATCGGTCTTATTTCGCTTAGCTTGATCATCTAGAATACTTAGGAGCCCATTGCTAGGTTTAAGGAGGCCTTTTACGGCATCAGAATTATCAAAGTAGCTAGTTGCTGCCACGCTTACTTCTTCATTTTCGAGCATTTCAGCTTTAGCCTCGAAGAAAGTTTGAAGTGTAAAATTGTATAGAGCTTCAGTAGCAGCATTACTTAATAACTGGTCCAAAACAGAATCAGTCGATGACTGTTGGGCGAAACCAGGGAAATCAATTATTGCGATTGTGTTAGCAACTGTATCTTCTGTAGCACATATTCGTTGATTAATGCTTTCAATAACATAAGCTACTAGTAATGAGTATAAAGTTCTTGCAAGTTCGTTTGCATTGCTCCTTGCACCTTTAGGATCTAACATAACAGTGACTCTTTCTCGTTGAAGAATCTTCGTCTTGTAGCCAAGAGTTGTTTGTAAATCTTGAGCGCTGACGCCTAAGAACGCAGCTACAATACTTAATACCTCTTTATTCTTTACAGCTGTAGTACTTTGAGATGCTTCATGTGAGTAACCACCCTCATCGCCAAGTGCCATATTTCCTGAAGTGATTTCAAATTCGAGTTGTCCTAAATGCAATATACTAGCTAGAACTTGACAAATTTCAGCGATCTCGCTCCGAGGAAACTCAAGCTTTCTCAATGCAGTTTTAAAGAGTTGAAAGCCTTCTGCGTCGTTTATTCCAACTTTAAGTTGTGTCGGATGCCCTAGGTATCGCCATCTCTTTTGATTCGCAGCCGAATTTCCCTGAACAGCTTGTGAAGGATTGTGGACGGCATTCGATAGAGTACCAGGAGAATCCAATCCAAGATGAGTTTTTTCAGCGGTGCTTGTACCTGCTAAGAGATAGTATAGGACATGAAAGTTTCTTTCTCCAATTGGTACTGATGTAACACGTCTTCGTTCGAGCCTATGATCAAGGATTTTACCCCCAATCAATATTGGATTTACGGTGGAAGCAGTATCATATTGAAGTTCGAAGAAAAGGCCAGCTTTTGATGCCGTGGGAGTAGTCGCTGTTTTAGTGGTAGTTAGCGTATCAAAAATATATGCAGCTAGGGAAATTTTGGTTGAGAGAGGTGTTGAAGATTTGCTTAGGAAAGCTGAAAGTAAATGCGACCGAACTGTTGTTTTTCCAGATCCAGATTCGCCTCTAGGACAATCATTAGCAGCTGTATCATAAGTAAATTTCCTTAATTCGCTCACAAAAAAACGATAGCTTGATTTTCTGAACGGGCACCAAGTCTTGCATATGCCCTATCTGCCAGATCTTCAACCCCCCACATAGCACTTCCTTCTTTACCTCCATTTGGACCCTTGGTGGAAGATGTATATGTGTTGAGACAGATTAGAGCATGAGAAGAAAGTTGTGCAGTCGATAAGGAAACATGAAAACGGCTGGCCAAGTGTGCAGTAAGGTGTGTATCGGATTGAAGGTGCTGTGGAAGCGCAACGAGTGAAGGTTGAGAATGTGGACCACCACTCTGATTTAGGGCCATTGTGGGACTTCAGCCAAAGTCTATCACTTCTTTAATTTATGTGATGTAGAATTTCCAGCAGAGAGATGTACCGAATGAAGGAGTGATGTCTCTTATCAACCACAAATCACTAGTTTATCCACCTCCCAGTGAAGTATCTCAGTTTAAGTTGATGGGAATTTGGTTTCATCAATGGCGAGCCTAACTCTGAATGAAAGAATGGCATGAGATGCAAAAGAAAGGCGTAAAGCAATCAGCCTTGTGCGTATATTTGCTGCTAGATTGATAGGCAGTGGAAGGTAGGTTTTGAATCACAGAATAGCACTTGCGGGATCTACATAACAAGACATCTCTTATGTGACTTGGATAGACGTTAGACGAGACGAGACTATACTAGACTAGACAAGATTAGACAAACTTACATACTTCACAGCTTTAGGCATAAGTGAAGCTGGCTAAGGGGGCAAATATACACTGACCAATAGGACCAAGTTTACGAGAAGTTTATCATTCATAGCTGAACGGAAGTTGTTTTTATGCATCTATTTTTAAACAACGGAGTTCGCTAAGAATACTCCGCTTTAGCGAGAAAAACATATATATAAACAAAACAATCAAGAAATACATATTCATGTCTATAAACCTTTATATCTTTCACAAATTAATTACTTTCACGATATCCTCGATGATTCTTTCTATACGAAGGCATCAATCGAATATAGTTCGGGGAAGTGGAAGGGTGCCTCATGAAAGACGGAATTATTTGAGATTTTGTTCGATCGAATCCTTTGCATTTCATAGGACAAGGCTATTAGCATTCCACAGTCTCAGGATCTGAAGATTTCGAGATTGGATTATGTGGAATTGATACATGAGTTTTATTGAAAATCAAAAAGTATACCACCGACAAAGGTCATAAAGCTTTCGTAACTATTTTCAAATGCAATAGTTGTTTATCTCATAGTTGCGTACCACAAGATGGCAAAAGCGCGAGCGTTAACCTATGCTCAACCCCTATTATACCTACGCAAAGAAGTACACTTGCATATGTAAAAGAAACGACTTCATGGACTTTCAAGACCAGCCATATTATTCTACGCATTGACTGTCGACTGCATGTGTAGGCTTTATCGTAAAAGGAGCGCAGTATGCACAGGGACTGGGATACGGATATGGAAAAACAGTTGGTAGAAGAAGGATGTGTTAATGATTGTGGAGGCATTGCATGCCAAGATCGTGAATTAGATGTAGTATTTTGGACGGGGGAGCGTTCCAGTATAAGCACGGGGCTGGATTTCCATTAACAGCGGCCTCGAGCCAATATAGGACAGGTGCATGATCAGGTTAACCATATAGATGAAAAGTGTCAACAACTAGCATGTAGATTCTATTCATCTACTCTTTTTACAATTGGTTCCTAGAAATGGCTGCAGATAGATTCGGTAGGAATTATGATGAGATATTAAGCGAAGGTGATGGCGATAATATTATGTCTAGACATAGGAAGATAGATTGGCAGTATCGGATGGCATTCCGCTACACCATCCGATCCGGTCTCCTATACTTTGTCAAGCAGGGATGCCTGTCCGACTCAGAACGGGAGATCGCTGTTCGAATCTGGCAAAGACATGCTTGGCCAATTGAAGATTGTTTTGCTGCTCTTATAGTTTCTACGAACATCGATAAAGTGCCTGATGGCATAAATTATTTTGATTTTCAATGAGCGGTAGATATCCATTCGCATATTTCTCTAGAATGAGACTTTAATCTCTTATTTATAAAAAAGATTGATCGGACTCGATTCGTGGTGAAGCTCGATCGCTAATAACGAAAAAAAGGGAAATAGGTAAGACCTTCGCTTATATCATAAGACCAAGGCCATGTGATTTTTTGAGTTTTAGCATTGTAGCCTGGAAAAGAACCTTTCCACTCTAATTGGCCTAGAGTGGACCAGAACCAATCAAAACAAAAAAAGATGCATCAAAGTATAAAATTAGCCATTCTGCGATTCCTAAGGGATAGCAAGTTATGTATTCCCTACTGGTCTGTGCTTAAGCCAATGAGTAAGAGCAGATGAGCATGGGATAAAAATAGGATAAAAATAAACACTGCACTTATTTACGTGGCACTGATGAGGATGTTATTACTTACACACTGGGTCAAGATTATTTCGATAGACGGTTCAAAAACCCAATTTAATTGAGAAAATCTACAATTTTAGCATCTATCTATTGATCGGAATGAATTTAATTCGCCTGATTAGCTACAAGAGGGGCTTAATGCTCCAAAATAGTCCATCCCAGTGTATTTTCGTAGATCTGCGAAAATGATAGTCATTGAGTATTTTCCGAGTCTGGCGAGCCCATGAATCCCGAATCTGTTACACTTGGTACATGCATAACAACAATATCAATAATAACAACTGTTCTACCCCGTGACCAGCAGCAAGCAAGCGTCCATTAGGCTTCTGTGGTGGCTGGCTGTACTTTCGAGTCTCCCATGCATTCATCCCTTACTCCATCTCCTTACATTCATTTTCAATGCGGTAGGAGCCAGTAGAATAAATACTGTGACCTAGCGCGTTATGTAAAACCCGAAAACGACTAGTCGATCTGCTATATTCGCTATGACTCCGAGTATCAAAAGCCCGCTTGGCCATGCAGCAAGCTCACCATGGATTGGCTGCTTTCCGGGCTCTATAGCACACCTTAATATCTATTAGTAGAGTGGTTTTGTTTCAATGTTTAATCCTCAAGTTCAAAAGAATAAGCTCTTCCACATATTTGGGTTAATAATGCTTAACCAGAAATAATCACATTGGCTTGACTCTTGATTAATAAAGCATGCTCTCTGATTCATTCGCTACTATATTTTTCGAACTTGAGATAGAAATTGAACGAGCATAGGCTGAGTGATTGGAGGTGGATTTGCAACTTTGCAGTCGCGGCACAAATTCATTATCATGATTTCCCATCACGTAGAAAATAGCTGCGCGAACCTCGCAATGTATATGGGCCTTTTCTGGTTAGCAGTTCTGTATTTAAATATTAACTAGATTTAGATTTGATTTGCAGCCTAGCAGCCGTTCAACATGAATATGTAGCACTTGAATATCAAAAACCTCATCAATCCAGCAGAAGACGAATCAACAACCGTAGATTAAGGCCTTTACCCGCCTTCACCGTTTTTATTTGCTACCTTTAACAGTTCTTTTTCTCAATATGTTTGCATAATATGAATTTATGTGATGAGATATCTGATAGGTTCAGCTTCATAATATAAACAATTTTTATTCCCTACAGTCGACCTTACATTATTTAAGCTGCGTAGGGTACAAGAGTGGAAGGGATTAACATCCCGGGTGTGTCGTTTGTTTATCATATGCCTGTCTGAGCGAGCAAAAGTTCCCAGAATATAGCACAACACCCGATCAGGCTCACCAGGCTAAGTCTGTGTGCCGAAACCTATCACTCTCACATACTCTCGTTTTTTAGATTAGATAGGGTCTTGATATCACTAACTATCTTCAGCCGCCGGCCTCATGGTTGGTAAAGAACTGTCTTTTGCATTGCATTAATTACCTCTCTAACGAGCAGGAAAGTCGCTGCCCAGAAGCCAGTGACTTGGAAGACTAGAAATTTTGTGAAGCCTTTATCTTCAAAAATCCTGTTAAATAATTTCATCGATAAGCCAGTCGATTGACCGACGAGTTTGTTTACGACCGAACTTTAGGTATCTAGACGTGGGAAAGTCTGAAAACTCCATCACTCTTTACAAAATGGCTGGAACTCAGCGAATGTCTATCTACTCAACCACTTCTTCAGCTTACGGAGGTCTTCGAAATAACACAGCTTCTCAGCCCCCAGCACAAGTCTCATCGACTACGCTCTTGAACTCAATTCATACCATTTACACATCTGCTCAATCACATAAGCTTGATGCGAGCACCAGCTTAGTTGTTAATACATGGTCGACTACTTCTCAACCGAATTCAGATGGCAAAATTGGGGGTACGGTTGATGCTGAGTTATCATGTAGAGCATGGGAACACGCAAGACGTCGTGCTGAGGATGGTTGTATTATTCTTGGGTAAGCATGAATACACGATACACATGTATATACAAATATATATATATATGCGTGTGTGTGTGTGTATGTAAGTTTGTTGATCTGGATATTACTTATACATACTCTTAGGTCCCTTCATGAATCGTCGCCGTCCCTACTTACTCCTCTGCTGGAGACTCTTCCTCTCTCTATACCACCCTCACTATATACCGCCTTAAGTATCCTCAGACCATTTCTATGTGCTGTTTCTCCTCAAAATCCATGCACACCACATCAAAAAGCACTAGGCGTTACACTTACTATGACCCTCGCGGGAAACCTAACAGGGGCTAGGATAGCTTTATCTGATGGAGGAATTGACATATCAAAGGGACTAATTAACTTATCATCACAACCTGGTAACCGTGTATTTGATGTTTTTTACTATCTATTGACATCAGCGTCAACGCCAGCAGAGCGTGAGTTTCTTGGCCTGAAACCTGCGAATGAATATGCCCTATTATCTAAATCTAACACTTACAATCCACCATCTTATTTGCCAACGGCAGATGATACAGCAGCAGCAGATGATTTCCGAAATTCTCTAAAAGCAATTGGTATTAAAGGATCAACTCACAGAAGTCTAATATCCATATTGGCTGGTCTATTAAAGCTTGGAGATACTTTAACTCTTACGATGGATGAAGATATCTTAGAAGAAGTTTGTGAAGATGCTGGTGGCTTGCTAGGACTCGAACCTGAGGTACTTACTAAAAACTGTACAACATCAGAGCGAGAAACCCTTATTGGTGGACTATACGAGGCATTAGTTGACTGGATAATATCCAAGGCCAATGAAACTATAGCGGACGAAATTATGCGATCAAGAGATGGGGATTCTTCTGATGTTGGAACCTTGGCAAGAACACCAAATTCTGAGGAAGATGATGGAGATACAGTTTGTTTAACAGTATTAGAGATCCCAGATCTATCCCTAGGCAAAGCTGTAGCTATGCGTGGAGTTTTTGATGATACTCAAGGCATTAATCTTGAGATGAAAGATGATGGCATCGATGTGGTTACTGCCAGCTCAACAATCTTACGTGAGATGCAAACTGCTATTGCAGATGTTGCCCCTGACCTAGGTATCATGACTGGACCAGCAGGTCGTGAACGTGAGCATGAACGGGATCGCTGCGAAGCAATTTTAGAAAAAGTAGGCCGGGAAATAGAAGATAGCGGATTTCTCAAGAGAATTATTTACCCCGTAGAGGGCCAAGGCGTGTTTCCAAAAGGTTTCGGAAGGTTAGATATCGATAATCTTTTGGGAAGCAGTCGTGTGTGGTATCATCTTAACATTCACCCAACCGATGATTTACCATCAAGTTTTGCTTCTATATCTTCAATGGCATCTACATGGTCAGCTGGGGCGGTCTCTAGACAAATACGTGCCTGGAGACTACCAGAGTGGGCGAATCGACGAAATAGAAGTCTGGATTTTACAGCTGATTTTGATATAGAAGAATTTGTTCAACGGTATGCTTTCCTTGGATGCAAAGATGGAAGAGATGGCGTTGAAAGTTGGATTATGGAGCGTGGATGGAGTAACGGTGAAGTTGTAATTGGCAAAGAACGTATTTGGATACGTGAGAATGCGTGGTGGGAAGCAGAAAGTATGCTCGATATGAAGCCAATCGATAGTCAGGACTTTCTCAATAGAGGGGGCTTCATTGGACCTGATGGTTTAGAAATGGGTCACGTTAATGGAAGTCAACCTAACGCCAGTAGCGGCTACTTTCCTTATTTAGATATTCCCGGACTATCTCACCAGGGAAGTAGAGATAATCTTCTTCAGAGAAATCAAAGTCAAGCAACCATACCTTTCACAGCTCGTACGGCTCGCTCTATGGCACCTACAACCCGAAATGCTAGTGCTGGTGACTATGGCCTTGGTACAAAGGGTGATACTGGTAGAAGAGGTAATATTTATTATAGTGATCAACTCGGGAATTTTGTAAATGATACAGATGCGGAGATGGCTGAGCCGAAAAATTTGACCACAGAAGCGATTACTACAACTCGCCGAATCTGGGTTGGAATCGTTTGGACCTTTACCTTTTGGATACCCTCCATATTCCTCAGAATTTTTGGTCGTATGAAGCGTCCAGATGTCCAGATGGCATGGAGGGAAAAGTTCGTTCTTTGTTGGTTTATTGTGCTCCTCAATGGTTTAATTGTCTTTTGGATAATTTTTTTTGGCCGTCTTTTATGTCCCAACTTTGATAAGGCATGGGATGAAAAAGAATTAAGTGCACATCAGGGAGCGAATGATTTCTGGGTCAGCGTGCACGGAAAAGTTTATGATATTTCCAAATTTTGGAAACAACAGCATAGTGACACTGCCATTCAAACTACAGCAGAAAATATGCAGCCGTTTGCGGGTCTTAATTTAGACGAATATTTTGTTCCTCCCCTCACTATTGCATGTCCTGGACTTGTAAATGACCCAAGCATGGCGCTTTTAGCAAATAATACTATCTCCTATCCTGTAGGACTTCATACCTCAGGTCCTCAAAGCCCTTACACCGATAGTGCGCTAGCCGATATCAACTGGTATGGATCAAAATTCTTACCCCGGATGAAACAGTATTATCACGGTGACTTGGTTGTAAAGAAAAGTAAGCTTTTAAAGGAGGGCCAAGATGAAAATCATTATTGGTTCATTTTAAATGGGAAAATTTACGATCTAACTGATTACTTTTATACCCTATCAACATATGGTAACCTTGCCTCTTATGACTTTATTGATAGCATGGTAACAGCCATGGTCAAGGAAAATCCAGGCCAAGATATAACTGAAAATTGGGAAAGAAATTTTGCTAAGGCTAACGGAACTCATCAAATTGCCCTATCAAATACTTTAAACTGTCTAAATAATGCATTCTATGCTGGTATTCCGGACTTTCGCTATACGGTTCAGTGTCAAGTCAATAACTATATCCTGCTAGTTTTTACAATCATACTTTGTACTGTTATATTAGTTAAATTCTTAGCAGCTTTACAATTTGGATCAAAACGGCGTCCAATTCCTCAAGATAAGTTTGTAATTTGCCAAGTACCTGCCTACACGGAAGGTGAGGACTCATTGAGAAAAGCACTGGACTCATTGACTGCTTTGCAGTATGACAATAAAAGAAAACTTATTTGTGTTATCTGTGATGGTATGATTGTCGGAAGTGGGAATGATAGGCCCACACCAAAGATTGTTCTAGATATCCTTGGTGTAGACCCCAAGATAGATCCTCCAGCTTTACCATTTAAATCTGTTGGCGAAAGTAGCGATCAGCTCAACTATGGAAAGGTTTACTCAGGTCTCTATGAATACGAAGGTAATGTAGTACCATATATCGTCATTGTTAAAGTCGGCAAGGAATCTGAGCAGTCCAAATCGAAACCAGGTAATCGTGGTAAGCGAGACTCACAGATTCTGTTACTTAGCTTCCTAAATCGGGTTCATAATCGATCTCCAATGAATCCACTTGAACTTGAGATGTTTCATCAGATCAATAATATCATTGGCGTTGATCCCGAACTTTATGAATATCTCCTTATGATTGATGCTGATACTAGCGTGAGAGAAGACTCACTTAATCGGTTGGTGGCTGCGTGTGCTAATAATGCCAAAATTGCTGGTATTTGTGGGGAAACTAGCTTAGAAAACGAAGAAAGATCATGGTGGACCATGATCCAAGTCTACGAATATTTTATCTCCCATCACCTAGCCAAAGCCTTTGAGTCTCTCTTTGGTAGTGTTACATGTTTACCTGGTTGGTAAGTAAATTCAGCCTCTTGATCACAATAAGAAAAACTTACCTTAGAATTTTAGTTTCTCAATGTACCGGCTCAGAACGGCCGACAAAGGAAAACCTTTGATCATCTCTGATTCTGTGATTAGTGAGTATAGTGATTGTGTCGTTGATACACTACATAAAAAAAATCTTCTCTCTCTTGGCGAAGATCGTTTCCTCACTACATTGATGACCAAGCATTTCCCATACATGTCTTATAAATTTATACCCGACGCATATGCAAGTACTTCTGCACCTGAAACATGGAGTGTTCTTCTTTCCCAAAGAAGAAGATGGATTAACTCGACTATACATAATTTGGCTGAGCTTGTTAGGCTAGAGGAAATGTGTGGGTTCTGCTGTTTTAGTATGAGATTTGTTGTTTTTATCGATCTCTTCGGGACACTCATATTACCTGCAACTTGTGCATATTTAGGGTATCTAATTTACAACGTATCTATGCACAAAGGGCAATTTCCTCTTATTTCAGTCATAATGATCGCAGCCGTATATGGTCTACAGGCTCTCATATTTATACTTAAGAGACAGTGGCAGCATATTGGCTGGATGATCATCTATATGCTGGCCTTCCCAATTTACTCTTTTATTCTTCCAATATATTCTTTCTGGAACCAAGACAATTTTAGTTGGGGAAACACTCGTATTGTCATTGGTGAGAAGGGTAACAAGCAAGTTGTATCCGTTGATGATGAAGGCTTTGATCCTAGAAGTATTCCTCTTCAAAGATGGGATGATTATGCGGCTGCAAATAATCTCCCTGGTAGGAGAGGTGCTACATTAGAAAAGAGCTACGATTCATTTGAGGAAACATATGAAATGGATGATATGAAGTCTGTATATTCATCAGTCAAACCTGCCTCGACATTTATGCCAGGATTTCAACAACGAGGGATGGGAGGATTAAATATGCCACCCATGTCACCTGGGACTGGTATAGGACGTTTCTCAATGCATTCGATCAATCCTTATACTGATAACATAAATCAGCAATCCTTGTCTATGAATATTCAAGAGCGTTCAGTATCTCCATATCAGGATAATCCACACCGCCCTAGCATGCAAATGACAGGCTCAATACCAGATCTCCTTGGAGGATCACAGTTAAATCAAAATCACAATCTATTACACTAGTAATTTTTAATTTATCTCCTACCCCTTTACATACAATATAGGCCAGATTTGAGAATAGTGAATAAGGCTGAGAACGTAAATGAAAATTTGGACTCGTAAATTTATATCTATACTCTGCATGAGTCTGATATAAATTTATCTTGTTAATTTCCATTTCCATAAATGAAAGGAAAGACATCGAGTTAAAAGTAGTGGAAAGGCGTAGCCATTGACTAGCCTGATTTTGCGCTATAGGTAATCAAATCTTTTGAATACTTGAATCTATAACTAATCTTCCAACTAGAATCGATAATGTCCTGACATTATCATATCAACAAATTTTTCAATTTACTATTCCCAAACAAGCTTGAGAGTATCTTATTCAGAACACATGAAATATATGAAAAAAAATTTTGATTCTTTGCTCCAAAATCTGGATATTTAGAATCCAACATTTAATGAGTAAAATGACCAATAGATATTTTCGTGCCTACAAGGACTTGTCTTTACAAGGGAAAAATCCCTCTTAATTTATTTATATGAAAAAATTTTTGTAAATCTGGAGTCCTATTTGTCTCTTTGTGAGTCGCTTCGTGAGGTGGGAAACGTGGTTTTCTATAATATAAATGAAAATTTGTACATAGGTTTTTTAGAAACAAGATTTTGGTGTAAATCATCGTTCAAAAGTTGAGGGGTTGAGGAGGAAAGACTTATGTCATTTAATAATACTAAAATTTTTTAGAACACAATCAAATCTAGTTTCGAAAGTTTTTATTTATTCTTTTCCCATATTGACTCGTAAAGTTTTTTAACACGTTTTCTCTTGAAATATAAAACTGGCTTCAACCAAGATTTTTGCAGGGTCTCTGGAATTTGTAGTTAAGCATCTAACAGGCTTATACCTAAACTAATCAACTATCTATGGAGTGGCAGCAAGAGAAGTTCTTACAAGGTGGTCGATGTCTAATTGACCAGAATTGACTAGTCTGGTAGATTGAGAGTTTCGTCACCATTGGTCATTAGATCTTCGATAAACATCGTAGGTCTTCCAAAAGATTTGATATCATCAATTCTCTCAAAATCATATTACGACGTATTTACGTTTTCGTGATCAGCTTGTCTAGCAACAACATCTGAATACAATTAATTCCACATGTCACCATTTTTTTTTTTTCATTTTTTTTTTTAAGTAAAAAAACTATTATTACTATGGTCTCGTAATAAATAGCTCGTTTTTAGTCGTATTACGAAATTTTTTCTTTTTTTCCTACCGAGTTTTCCTTTCTGTAACTTGTAGCGGCTGCTGGAAAAGCCAATGATGATTTCCCCTCGACCTCGAGCGTGGTGGGTGGGTATTGTCCATTTCGAATTTCACTCGAGCATTCTGGAAGCAAGCAATAGAGAAAGAATGAAGCTTTTAGAAGATTCTATGATTCTATGAAGTTCTAGACTGCCGAGGAGGAATTGTGATATTCTCAAGTGGGACAAAAAATCCCTTTTTTTATAAATCTAGATGGTAGAATATTCTAGAAGACGTTTATGAAAACTATTGTAATAAGTTAGTAGATTTGTGACATGTATATTATTCCCATTACCATGACAAAGTCGAGGGCAGATCGGCTACCTCTACTTGATCTGTGCTATACCACTGTCAATGTACTGATAGTAAGATTTCATCTTCCGGTCTAACCAATTCCAATGACGCTTAAACTAAGATCAAAATTGCGGAAGGAATTTTACAGTCAAGAGGTTTATGTTAGCAAGACGATATTCACAATGCACTTCGCGCGTTAAACAATGTTACAGAAAAACAATTTTCTTTGATTCCTAGCTATCGTAGGGAAATCACTATACCATTCACTCAATCTAGTGATCCCAATCGTCTTTCTACTCAACCTCTGAATGAAGTGTATTTAACTAAGTGATCACCTACATTTGACAAAGCTGGGCTGTTAAGACAGCACATCAGCAGAGCAAAAGGCACAATCCACAACATCATCTTCCTTTTTCTTTTCTTCTCCTTTTTTTCTAATTTGTTTTGGTTGAGCCTTACCGCGCACCTTGCTGTCGCTGTCGCTTCCTTTGCTAAGCTTATGTTCGGACCAATTTAAAACTTCAACCTCTTCCAGTGACCCCTCTGTCTTCAAATTAGGCTTGGAAAAGTCTTTCCATTTATGCTAAAAAAATACGCCTAACCCAAGCTTTTCCTTTTCAGCTCTAAAAATACTTTCTTTTTTCTGTTCATACTGGATAGCTCTTACTTTTTCCTTGACAAGAATCTGTAACGGTTGATGGCCCTCGTAGATCTATGATGACAGTAAAAACAATGAAAACGTTCAGCAAAGCATCTCGTGTTCATGGAGCTCATGGCTTCAGGCGTACCGACTTTAATTGACGGTCTGTGATTACCATCAAATAAGAAGAGTCTTCTGTCATCTTCAGTCTTTGCAGGTCAGTCTGTCATGAAATCTATGGAGAGCTCACCTATGAAGCCTATCATGATTCTATAAGGATAATAGAAATCCCTGTCATCTGGTCATCGCATTTTCTGCAAAAACGTCATTCTATTTCGCTAATTTTAGGTCAACGAACTTTTCTTAACAAAATTGCAAATGTATTCTTGCGGCTTGGGTGACCTGTTACATGAGACTCATGACTATTTTGGATTGCAGCAATTCTAAGCGGCTCCTACTCCGGAATCCACATCCGTCTTCTAAAAAAAAAAAAAAATTGCTGCCTTATTGTTAATAACATATTCCGAGAGATCTGTTTTAGTTCGGCTGGGAATAAGATATCTTATTTTGCCACAATGACGAATACAATTTATTAAAATCTGCGCCTTTCAATCCCTCTATCCCGCAGTTTTTGAAATTTCTTTGGATCTGGAGTAAATAGTTTTTAAAAGAAGGAAAAAGTTAAAGCTTTTTTTGCCGTACGTCTCAAAATGGATAGTTAAAATAGATTACATATAAAAAGCAATGGGCATTAACATAAGGGATAGTAAGTCTATATTTTAACTATGTATGAAATTCAGCTTTTCCCTCTCTTTTTATCTTGGTTTACTTCTAATTTTCACCCTAGGAGGTGCTGTTGAAGTTTTTAATATAGAAGTTTTCCGTGAGTCACGTACCTGAATATCCGTGAAACTCCTCCCCTTATAAATATCAAGTCATCAAGGGTAAATAAATGTGTTCAACAAAACATTGTCACTTTTATAGGGGAATTCATAAATGTCGTATGCTTTTTTTTTAAATGTCGTATCGTCAGGGTACCCATGCGAAATGCTAAGCCTTTTTTGGACTCGCTCTGTCCTAGCCCTGTACCCATGTTCTATTAGTTGCCTGGTCAACATGAATAAGAATTTATTGAACTTTAATTTCGGTGCTCGTGAACTAT
>PEDP01000140.1:0-37875 GCA_002918395.1 Erysiphe pulchra
TGGTTTGAATACTCTGTAGATGCCGACAATAGCTTGACTAGACTTTTCTTTGTTCATAAAACCTCAATTATGCTTTTACGACAATTTCCTGAAGTCATAGTTATGGATTGTACTTACAATACAAATCGGTTTGGGATGCCATTACTGCATATTGTCAGAATACCAAAGACCTTCGAACAACAAACAGAAAAACTGACAATGTAATGATCAATCATGAAGGGACCCCTAGCACTCTTGCGCCAGTTAGAAGACAGAAAATTATTACATAATGTTAAGAACTCAGGGTAGGATAAAATACAAGGGTTTGACAGGAAATTCGACGATTTAAGTGGCTTATTTGAGCTAGGGTTATATTCTATTGATTTACAGGGGTTTCATAATATTAATCGCCTAAGAAGCCTGACTAATCGACTCTCGCTATGGAAACTCGCAAGCTTGACAGTAGAAAAGTCCGCACTAAACCTCATTGAGAATCGAAAGCCTGACTAAGATACCGACGAATTGTGACCAGATATTTCGATTATCCAAATCACATTCATTATTCACGATAATGAAGCTGAATGAGACATGCCAAAGGCGTGATCGGTACGTGGTAGGTTGGTCTGACTTTTCTAGCGTCAAGCTCGAGAGTTCCCAACTCGTGATTTCTCGAAATTTATAATCTGACACCATTGGAACTATATGATTACGACCTCTAGCGGCTGATTACTGATTATTTACATATTCGTCGAGGTGCAGAATTTAAGCGAAAGGGAAGATGGTCGGACTCGTGGTGCCTCGGATTAAGAAAAATGAGAGCCTTAAACCTTTTCGATTGATTAATTAAAGATTCTCTCCGCTTGGGCCAACAAGTGAGCCACTGAAAAAATGTATCTACAAAAGTCATTGAAATCACCCGATATTTTCCAATAATTCAACTTTTAGGACTTGGGAACAAATCCAAAGCACTTGAAATCTAAAAGTCTCTTTCCATATCTTCTATTTATTCTTCCTATTATCCAAATTATCTTATTATCATGTGTGTATATGTGTGTGTGTGTGTGTTTGGCATTGAACGAGCCACATTCCAGCGATGGATTACAGAAAGCAAAAGTCTCAATCTCTCTTTATATTTACAATGGGACAATGATGAGATGTCATCATTTGCTGCTGCTGCTGATGAATAAAAAAGAAAAAAGAAAAAAGAAAATAGTCTGTAATTTCCATCGGAAGATTAGTGGAAACAATTACTTTCCTGTACAAAAGAAAGGATATATATAATTTTTTTAGGCTGTGACATGTCTTCAACCATCGGGTATTTTGTCACAAGAGTCAGCTGCCTTCTGTTACTTAGCTCAAGAGATGAAATAGATGGCTGAATTGTTAGATGTTCAGGCTTCCTTAGTGCTGCGCAAAGTCACCACCAGCTGACTGTCATAATGAAATGAATGATTTTATCTCACGTGATAGATAATATTTCGCTAATGACCAGGGATCTAAAAAATTTGGCTATTACCCGGGTAGTGCCAAAATACATATGGGTATCACATGATTATCCGGATATTTGGGTATTACCTAGGTAATCCTACGATATCTATTATAAATAAACACTCATAGAGTACATAACAAATGAATACAAACCTATGGATTTTTCAAACGAAACCTAAGCTCCTTCAACGGAGATGAGCTCCCAATCATCCTTCACTTCCCCATCAGCACCAAGTTCCCTCCCCCAACCCACACCACCTCCACCTCCACCTCCACCTCCGCAGAATCAAGAGACACTAGATTGTTCAATGACAAACAGGCGAATTCTTCAACCTGTTCTCCTATCAAAACGAGCGGTTTCATCTGACACAGACTCAAACTCAATGGTTCTAACCAACGAAGAACAACAGGTTCACTCTTACCTCCCCCGAGAGCTCGCATAGATTTTCATCGCACGTCAGCGCAAAGAAAGAGCTTGGCAAATCTGACTTATGGTATGCACGAGCTTCATAAGCAATATTGATAGTACCATATCTAGTTTCAAGGACGGTGATGAGCAAAATATGGCAAAATCCATCCAAGCATACCTTCGAGCTGCGATCTCCGCATCTGACATAACTCCACCATTACCCGAAAAAGAGCTGAAGAGTAACACAGCTAAAGTCTCTGAAAATCCCAAGGCTCACCTTCCCAATAAACCACTTGTGACACCTTTCCCTTCAAAACTCTCTATTGGTCAAGTTGAAAATGAGACAAACCCAATCAAAGATTTTATATCCCAAAACCCATCAGGATTAGATATGGCCAACAGTAGCCCGTAACGGCCATAAGAAATCTCGTACTGTGATTACGCCAAAATGACAAGCCTTGCAAGTGTCAATTTTCGTGAACTGATGTATTATGGAAAGTTGTTGATAGATATAGATCTCGAGTGGACGAATTATATGAAGGGTGCTGAAGGGTGCTAAAGAGAACTGAAGGTACTAAACATTGAACAGGAGGTAATTTTGATTTTAGAATTTTAGACAAAGAACTAAGCGTGAAGAATCTAACTATGCTGCAATAAGTCCTACTATATTTTCACATTATCTTTTCTCATAGTCTCAGTAAGTACAGCCCTAGAATAGTATCTACTAACTTGTGTCTACGTAGGTTATGACGATAGACTATTCTTGACTCGCCTTGTTGATGGATTGTTATGACATTGTCTCGCTTATAGTCGGAATTGCCGAGAATATACAAAAGGAAATATAAGCGAGAACATTAAAATAGAATGACGTCGGAAATAAAAATAGAAGCTCGGACTTCCTAACTGAATCCTTACAGCAAGCTTCAAAAAAATCCCGTTCAGACAACACTCGAAGGTAATAATACAACACCTGTTAAGAACAAAAATTCATCTCAAAATCTACAAGATAATAGACTTTTTTTCCGTCTTCCAGTTTAGTATGAATGGCGCAATTTATCTCCAGCTGGAATCCGAGAAATTGTGGTAAAAAGACTTTCCGTTTCGCCAGCACAAATAGGCACTATTAAATCTGTTCGTTCAGGTTTTGCAAAATAAGTCCACAAAATAACAGTACATAAGAGGAACTACTTAAAGCTGCCGTACGGCTATCTTCCTCTGGTGCTAAATTAAAAGCAGCCTCCAACTGGACATCTGTCATGATATCGACAGTTCCAAAATTCCTTTTTCTAATTGATCAGTACTGTTTCTAATTCCGAATAGGTGACCATAAGACCGTAGTAGATGGAAATGGAATTCTTTTAATGAATCAGAGAAAAGAACACTTCAATAAAATTGACGAAGCCAAAATGCGTACGCCATTTGAATTAAACATTACTTTTTCCCGAGATTTAACTACCTACGTTACTCCACATGCGTTACGTATGATACTAAGATAATTAATATATCTGCGAAACAGCACGGAGTCAACTTTCAATCCAGTTTGTAGCGGAGTGCGGACAACTACAGTTGGCTTACCTTGTAGCCCTAAAATCAAAGACCTTATAGAAACTATACCGGGATTATTAAAGCTAGAACATATCGATCCACATTCGTAATTTAACAGATTATTTCTTGAAATTCCTTTTCTTGTTTTAGATCCTTTGTTGCTAGTTCGAGATTTTGCTACAATTAAACCTCACGGTAGACCTGTTGGTTCCGTCATAGAGCTACCTCTTCGATCTCAGATGATATGCACTCAACGTGATCCATTTCTTTTCGAACGTGTGAATGCTGCTATAGGAGCAGAGCCACGACCGAGAAGGCAAGAGGTAGCTGTTCATGGAAGAGCTAGTACAAGAGGAAGTCGTACACGAAGACATGATCGAGGGAGAGGTAGCAATAGACGAGTTTCGGAAGAAATAGCGACCCCGGTCGACTGGTATTAATACTACTTGAGTCTCTGGCGAAAATTTTGGAACTGACGCCAAAACATGCCTGCCGTTGAGAAAGTATGGACAAAAATCCACACATTCCGTTTAATTCACCTTTGCCTCTGCTACCACTGTCTCTGCCGTTGCTATAATCTCTTGTGGTCGATTAAGACAGGTGCGGGAATCGTGTTCATGCCCTTTACATATGCGGCATCTCAATGGCCTCCTGCTAGACTGATCGTCCGACGCTATAGTTGTATGCTTGAAGGCAAAAAGTTTTCAATGGGAATTCCTTAGTTCGGCTTGCCGGCCTCTTCCTCGCTTTCCGACTCTGTTATCTCTAATCAGAGTCTCACTAGTCGCCCTCTTGGTCTCAAAAATCCAGGAGCTTGTAAACTAATTGACAATGCTGAAGAACTACCATCATTCCCTAGTTGCATCGGATTCTGTATACAAAGTTGTGCTACATCTGTCTGATGTATCGTCCACGTTGACACAATCTGACCAAGCATGTTCGAGTAGCTGAATTACAAAAAGATCCTCCACACAGTTTTCGATATCAACCCTTAGAGAGTTTAATATATGCTAGTGAATATGAAATTCACCAATATTTTATGATATTTGAGACGGTAGACAATCGTGGATCTTTTGTTTGCAAGGGATGCCCTAAGCTCGCTCAAATGCTCCAGAACACGGCTCCAACTATCTCTTATTGTTTTTTCTCCAGCTGTGCTTTATTTCAAGCATGAATTTTGCAACCATGCCCAAAGCCTTAAGTGATATATGACAAAAAATGCTGTGGTATAAGTGCTGGCTAAACGATTGCCCACCCACTGCCTTTGCTCTTCAATTTTGGCCATTTTTTCTCTCTTATCTGCTGCATAAAAATCTTTCAGTTTCTGAAAAACAGTAAAAAGATGGCTTGTCGAAACCCTTATGTATTGCTTTATTTTTAAATAAGCTCCTTCTCATGTTGATGCTGATGTGGTAGGATGTTCAAGATGACGATGAAGATTGGCCCATAGTGTGACTAAAGGCTCCTTATTTGGCATCCATGGTCTCTGGATATAGGTTACAAAGGCTCTTGGTGAGTTTATTCGAGGTTCCATCCATGCTTCATAGAAATTCTCAGACGTCTTCTGCTGGATTACTAATTTCCAATTTTTCTCCCACTCACCTCATTTTACCTTTGTATCAAAAGAACCACGGTGCTTTGCTATAATTTTTTTCCGGATATGCCTATTGCATACCTAATCCTTAGTGTCAGGGAGATTTAGCTGAATTACCTGCATCAAGGCTCTTTCGTTTTGCGTCAGTATTACTTTAACTGATATATCAACAAATAAGTCTTTGGTAGCATTTAAGGTCCAGGAACAGTCATCCCCTAACTCGGATTTAATAAAGGAATAAATAGCAGTAAACATTTGGTATGTTGCAGAAACTCTAACAGCATACGGGAATGGCTGTCGAAATTGGCTAGCTTTGTAGGTTGATTAATACCGTATGGTAAAGCTTTACTAGACGGATGGCATCTAGGAACGCAAAGAGGGGTTGCCTTAGATAATTGTTGGCAACAGTCTTAATTTTATGAGGAACCTCCTCTCCAACTAGTGTACCAACCAACGCTTGGATTGGAGCTTGCTTCAATAGAAGTTCACACTGTTGCTATGACTTAGAGTTGGATATCTTGAGCAGTCGATTAAATTTTCTGCTTGTCTCAGCTTCAAGCTGTTAGAATATGCATTTTTGGGATAGTGCTTGCAAATTTTCGTACTAAGCTTTCTCTTTAGATTTTGTGAACAAGCTTGCGAGAGGCCAAGCATTTCACCACGTGGACAGGCTCTGTGTGAATGATACCATGGGTTATGTTAATATGCCATAGATCACTGTGAGGGTTTCGTACCCCAGTGTGTTCTTAAGGACGGTTTAGTAAGCGGGAAGAGATATTGATGCGAGTACCTGTTTGCTTGCACGCAGAAAAGGCGCCTCCCAAATCACACTTGAATAGTATTTGTTACTAACTACCATCGGTATTGATGGTAAAATAGAATCCCAAAAAGATGACTCAGGCTTTAATAGAGTCTAGTATTTTTTCCTAGCTGCAAACTCTTGAGCTAGAGGGGTGACTAACGAGATCAAACTGCTGAGTGAACTATTGCACACCATCTGATGCTGATGAAGTTAAAAAAGAACTAGCGGATGAAGTTTCTGAACTTTGGATTAGCTCATGTGTAGGAGGCAAGTATAGGACATCATTACTCATATGGGCGAACTCACGTCGCTGCGAACCAATTTTGATAGATGACTTTAGCCTCTAGCTGTGGAGATATGCCCATTTTCTCCTACTACAATCAGTCAAAAGCCAGAAAAATGTTTTTAGGGAAAGGTAGAAGCATGTAATACAAATGAAATAAATGGATACAAAGCATGCTAGCCTAAAGTCTGAACACTAATACAGTGTACTTAACTAGAATCACTATTTCGCGTGATGTCTAAATTAGTACTACAAGTACTGTAGTCTATAAAATAGGGCGTCAAGTCCTACTATGCACCTCCATGTGGTGGCGCCTGGGAACCCTTTCTCTCGTTAGAAAGGAGCCAAGCAAAGAGACAATCATCATACCCTTCAGGATCCCCATTCATTCTCGCGGGACTCAGTCGGCTTCGTCTCAACATCACAAACCCCTATCACCCATCACCCTCTCTACGAAGCATCCCACGATTGTCCCAGGAAGTCAGAGTGAAGGGCTCTGCACTTCCGAATACAGAAACCCTAATGAAAATAAGCTGGTGGCGCAAGTGGTCAGGTGCTAGTTGGGCTTTCTAGGGGTGACAATTTGGATTCCTGTATGGCTTATTGGAGGGGGACTGCGGCTGCTCGTCGAAAAAGATTACGGGAGGAATGACTGAGGTTTTCTCCTTAGATTTTCCCTCAGTCTGTGGCCTTTTGGATCATAGTGACTACGTTCCTACCCATCCGACCTAATGTAACTAGCATCTGGATGGTGTATTGGGAGAAATTAGGCACCGGGTGAGCATTGCTGTAGTTTGGAGGACCATGTATTCTAAATGTCTTCCATACGTGACATGCACAATGTACGCTGGCTAGAGCCGACACGATAAAATATAAACTAAACTACTCTATAAATACAAATTCGATAACAGTCAAGCTCAAGAAGACCCAAAAGTGTTCGTTCAAAAGGTTGTCTTCTACTGCAACAACGGTGTTCTCTCCAATATTTCATACACATCAACTTCTTGGCGGCCGTTTGCGCCTTAGTGTACAGACACCTACATCATCGTATATCCTGATTACCCATTGATCCAAATGATCCAAATTGAAGAAGATCCACCACCACCAAAAGACTAAAAAACAGATGATTGGAAACTAGGGGGAAGAAACAAAATAATCATCAGAGGTATGTAACGTTTAGGATCGCAAGAAGATGCTAAAGGATTTAGAATGTAGAATTTAAATAGAAGATGACAATAAGCACGTATTTGGGAGCATATAGTATTACTAAACTAACAAAGAGGTTGTACAATCCTCTAAAGGAGGTACGAGTACGAAGCTATATCTAAACTATTCACAGATGGTCTGTGCGTTTATACTAACTATATGTTGGGCGCCTTAGGCGAACAAGCAGGCACAGGCACAGAAGCCTTAGTGATGGCGTCAACGCCGTCACAGGTAGGTAATCTTCGGGGAAAAATAAATTTTTAAAAAAGTTCGTGCGAGTTTAACGGGTTCACTCGTTTAAGTCTTAAACTCGTAATTAAGTGATTCTATGCTGTCTACTCTCTTCTTAGTCTATTCTTCCTATCTGTATTTTCAGGTAATGGTCATGATGTCATCTCAACAATTTGTACCATTATCTCTGTTACGTCATCCCCCCACCACATGTATAATTCTTACCATAATTAGTGCAACGGATATGTTATACCGACAGTTCGTGTTTTGGAATTAGTTTATGAATAGTGACGAAAAATTAGAGGAGAAAAAAAAATATATATTGAGCTCAGCAGCAAGTCAAATCGTACGGACGGGTCGAATTGTGCAGTTTTAAACGATTCAATCAAACTTTCTTTTTACCAAATGCTCGACTGTTAATTTTACGAAATCTTTTTGGACTCACTATCGATATTGGAGACGTATGGTTTCCCATAATCACCATCAAAAAAGTAAAAGTTGCTTCTTATATAGTAGTGACTTGTACTCAGGGCTTCTCCAGATCTCCATTTCCAGAGTGTGAGTATTTAGCTACAATAACTAATTAATGGCATCGAAGGATTTTCTTGCGACGGTACTTTTTCCTCGCTAAAACATAAACTCGAAGAAAATTTAATTGTCTCAGTCTTCCGTAGTGAGATCGCTGATAGAAGCTGTCTCAGATGCTTAAGGGACTTGGAACCATGGGGAGAGGGTATTCATAACTTGTTTATTACTTTACCTACACATATCTAATATCTATCTATGGAGGACTTTAGAGATGTATTAGAAAATGAATTAGGCATATATAAATATAGCTCTTTTTCTTGAATGCTTTTATTTATTTACCGACACAAGTTATATAAATAAGTTGTAACAGATCGCTTATAATAATTGCTTTGCTATAATCTCCCCATAGAAATACATTGAATTCAAGATCATTTGTAACTGCTTTTTCGAAGCTACATTTGGTATATTTGGGGGGGGGAAACAAAAATAAGAAGTGACTATACTAGAGAGAGCATATTATATAACGAATATTTCACTTTTTTGATATAGAGATACATGATTGGAATTCTATGATTTCATTTCCAAAAAAAAGAAAAGAAAATAATTTTCACGCCTGTGTAAGTTTTTGATGTAAATATATTTCCTTTTAGGCAGCTGTTCATGTCACGCGAATGTGATACATAAGCTTTTAATCTTTTCAAGTAGATGCTTTTTGTTTTCTCCTAGTTTTGGTTTTCTTATTATTTTCTTTATCTACAGTTAAATTTGATTTTGTGATCATTTCTTGCTGATCCTGATCATATTCAGTATTGTCTTCATACGTGTCAACATTATTAAATTTCGGTTTCTTAGAATTCTTTTGGGTCCTTTTTCTTTTTCCTTTGCTTGTGGAATTTCCAACAATTTGTTTTTCGTTTTCTTTATCCTTTCTAGATTGCTCTCGCTGTACCCACTCACGAGCTTCATCAGCAAATGTTTTATTTAAAGTCCCATCATTACTCTGCTTCTTCGCTTTTAATTTTCCCACCGCAGCACGCATTCGTTTACTTCCCGTACCGACATTATTTGCACCGAGTTGTCCTCGAACCCCAGCTCCTAGACCGCCTTCGAAGAATTGTGTGATGTTACTTTGTGTTCCTTCAGTCTCTCGTCGATTCATATCTCTAATAACTGGTACCAGAACCTCATCAGTTCGCTCCCTACTCCAGCCAATAGTCGCCATCAAGAAGTTTCGTAATTGTTCCAAGTCAGGAACACCCCATTGAAACTCCTCTTTACTTTTATCTACCTCTGGATTCCAATATGCTTCTGAGACTGCTTGAGATGGAAATCCAGATGGGAGAAAGAGCTTAGCAGCTTGTGTGCGACGAAACTTCTTACGGAAGTTTGATGTCTCAGTATCTGTTGAATACTGTGCTGTACGCCACCAGGAAGCAAAATCAGAAACAGACGGAAATTCGGATATTATCTCCAAAGCAGTTACAGGACCAATTCCAGGGATACCTTCAGTATAATCGGATCCAAGTAGATGAGCAATTGAAATAAGATGCTCTCGTGATAAAGAAAGCTCCTTTTCAATATCAACTGCCAGATAACACTCCACATATTTATTTGAATTAAACATATTTTTATAGACCCTTGTACCACCGAATAAGAAAATATCACAGTCGTCTGTTACAATACCGTCTACAAGACTTAATCGAACAAGTTCGGCACATTGTGCCTCCGCTTCCATCGGCGCAGTGATGTATGGAATTCCAAAAAAGCGGAGCAATGCCTGACATTCTGTTATCATAGTTTGAGAAACCTCATCTGCATCTCTACGATCTTTTTTTTGCTGAGCGCGCAATGCTTTTAATTCTCTTTCATACTCTTGCTGATTTTCGAGTTCAGATTTATTGTTAAGAGTGCTAGCAAATCGACCATGCTCTTGAGCCTCAATAGCTAATTGTGCAAGCAGTTCCTCATCATCAGGATCGCTATAATCTTCATCTTCAGCCTCAATAATTTCAATTTCAGCATCACACTTATCATTAGGAGATTTCAAATTAGTTGAGACTAGTGGAGATAAAACATTGTTTGCCTCACTGAAAGTTTGACCTAAACTCGTTGGCGTAGTCACTCGCACTATTTTTGTGTTTACATCTGCTTGGATTTCAATATCCTCAAATTCCGGGCTAGCTGACTTTTTACTTTCACTTATGTTATCTCTTGAAGCTATATTAGCATCCTCATAATCACTCTCAGACCAATCTATTTTATCCGAGTTTACAGTATTTTCTTCGGTATCTTTCGGAGCCGACTCAAGTGTGATATCAGTAGAAGTGAGGGGATTTTGTGAGCTTATTGAGGTATTTCTATTTATATTTGTCATCGTTCTGGGAAACTGTATCGTATCTAGAATTTTGACGTCATCATCGTCATCCGAAGACTCGATTAAGATTGGCCCCATATCTCGTAGAAGTCTCTGTTGATCTTCTTCAGCTCTTAGCTTATCCTCTCTATTAAGCTCCGCATCTCTCTTCCTCTGCATTTCAATATCAGATCTAATATCTCCTTGAGTTTGTAACCACGGTGGAATTGGCCTTGGCGCCTTATCATTCTCCATTTCTTTATCAAAGCCACCTTCTAAGTCTTCTGTTTCTTTGTCATCTTCATTAACTTGAGATTTCTTTATCTGAGAGATTTGGAAAATAGATTCTAATTTTTCAAAAGGTAAAGGCCCATGAGAAGAATTTCCCGAAACTAAACTTACAGGCCTAGTTGTTTTTTTGGATGATTCTAGTTTTTTTGCTTTAGCAAGCGTAGCCAATAAATCTACTTCATCATCACTATCACTACTGATATCTCTAGCTTTTCGTTTTAAAGTAGCAGCATTTGCCCTATTGTTGAAAATGTGGGCAATTACATTGCCGTCAGTAGCATTTATCGGCTTCTGAGGTTGAACTACTTTTTGATTCAAATCTGGTATGTGAAGACGTTCAGAATGTTCAATAACATCGTCACTAGATTCCTGGATATTTTTATCTTGAAGAGAGAGGTTGATTGCTTGTTTAACATGCTCATCTGCGTCAGAATAGTCATCAAACTGTTGTAAAGATAATGCAATTGCCCGATTCAATTCATCTTTATCAGTTTCTTTGTGATTCAAGACAAACCTAGCACTACTATCCTCAACAAATAGTGAGTCGGTTGTTTCAGATGGCAGACTAATATTTGGTATTCGTAAATTATCTTCTATATCGGTAAATTGTAAATTATCATTTACTTGTTCGGATTCCTTCAACTTTGGTAATCGATTTAACCCTTCAACAGGAACATCTTCAAACTCATCTTCTTCGTCGGTTTCCAAGTTCTCATCTTTTCGTTGTTCAAGGATATCAACATCAATTGGCTTGTTTCTTCCCCCCTCCATTTTCTTATCAGCACTTACCACTCCTAAAGCCCATCCACCTTCTACACCCTCATTTCTTACCAGCACATATTCCCTGCTTGAATCTCCAGCAATTCTCCCTGTACCGACACCGATTAGATCATCGTTCATCCCATTTAAATTCATCAAACGCTGTGTGAGCTCATTTCGTTCCCTCACTCTCTCTATTTGAAATCGTGAAAATGCCATACGGTCTGGAAACATTTTTTCTAGTTGCTCCTTACTTAATCCCATTCGTAATCTACTACGTAATCTAGCCGCATTAAGGATATTATAACGATCACTAGCAGGTAAACTCATGAAAAATTCACCATCAAAATCAATTTTACTGAAATCATAAAGATTAATATCTTCACCATTGCTAAACTGCTTTGCATATTCCTCCAGCTCTTCGGTACTCATTATCCGGGGATCATTAGGTTGGCCCATACCCTCGATACTATTGGGTAGGTCTGGTAAATGATATGCATCAGTTTTAAGAAATTTGCGCTTCTCATTTCGCTCTTGTAAGGACATGCCCAATTCATCAACGTAAACTAATTCTTTATCAGTTGCAATAATATCCAGCTCTTCTTCTTCTTCCTCTTCAGTTATAAGACCTCTCTTTTGTCTCTCTAGATTTCTCTTTCTTTTCTCTTCTTCTTCATCTACCCTACGTTTCATCTGAACCGCCAATAACTTTCCGGCCGTTCGGACGGCATCTTCCCTTCTACCTTCCCTACGTTGTTTCCTACTCTGGATTGTTTGTCTTTTAAGTACTGGCGCACCGCCATCAAAAACAAATACAGGCTTGATGCCAAAGTAAAGTAATTTGCAAATACGTCGAAAAAATCCAACAATATGGGAATTAGGTAAAGCATTCCCTTCTTTATCTCGTACAGCCTTGAGAAATTGGTAGATCCAAATAGAAGCATCTACAGCAAGACGTTTACGATTGAGCGTAGGAAGTGGTGTTGGACGTGCAGATGGTGCGAGGATTGGCCATAAACCGGTAACTCCCATATTGGCGGACTCGAGACGTCAATATGCCTCTCCTTGAATCCCCCAATCATTTGAACTCAATAAAATTAGTTATGCAAAACATTAATCATACTGTTAATTGCAGAAGCTTCAATTGAACAATAAATCGCACTCGTCAGCTTCCACATCAATAGATATTTTAGCCACTTCAGAGAAGGTCCGGTCCTTGGGATGGTAATATCCTTTCATTTTAAATCAATATTCAGTTGTAGTCATCAATCTGTCATTGCTGAGAGGAAGAATATATGCGTGTCTACCGTGATTGAAGATAAAGACTGCAAGGCAAAGTTGAGCTGAACTTAGTCGGCTCTTTGTATGAACTGGGTTGAAAGACAAAAGTTAAGAAATTACTGTCACCTATAGCATTTCAAAAGACAACGATAACACAATTTAAAATATTCTCACCCATTTTTCTAACGTGGAGTTTCTATACCTAACAACCGCTTCCAGATACCAGTTTGAGGTTTTCTCTTTACCAGTTCATCGTGTGAATTTGATGCAATTTCTGCTATCTAATCAAGTAATGCGCAGCCTACGGTATTTTTCCTCGTAATTTGGTCATACATTGCATAAACAAACCTTGCCTCCTCCTGTTTGAAAGAGGTTTGAATTAACAGCTGCATCTCCTTATTATTCCATTTTTATATGCAGGTCTCTTGAAAAATAGTTAATCTACAAGGCCTATCGGAGCATTTATAGCGTATTGCTGTTAGCTCTCATCACATAGCTTTTGATTGTCAAATGATTTTCTCGCTTAGCTCGATTTGCTATCTGGATTAGGTGGGGCAGAATAATGTCCCTTGTTAATCGTGGATGTAAAATATAGGGAATCGCTAAATCTCCATTAATTTTTGGATAACGCCCTATTAAACTGCTTGAAAGCTTACTAAGCATACATTCAAATGCTCATCAACATAGGTATATTATTTACGCTGTATAAATAAACCAAACCAGAATTTCATTTAGAAAAAATCTTACTCAATATCTCAATTCTTGCCTCCAAGTCTTAAGACCATTGATCTTTCCCCTCAAAGCGTCAATGACTCAACACACGTGCCAAAATAGTTACTCCTAGCTGCAGCTTCTTAGCCTCCCCCATAGCAAATTATGGTTGATTTTTCTACCACTAAATAGGGCCTGAATAAAGGAGCTGGAGTGGATAAGGATTTTTACAAGCCTGGTACTGAACGCCAAAGGACATACATGTATCGTGTAAATCTAAATAATTTAGCCGATGCGGAGCATGTCGAGGACGCAGATAGCGAGGAAGACGCGTAAGATTTGAATGAGGAAGATCATGGGAATTATGTAAAAAGGGCATCTTTGCAGGTATCTGAAGGGTGACGGCTGATAAGCATAGCAGAAGCTAGTAATCGTTCTTGATCCATGAATATTCCCGAAGCTAGATATGACCTGACAGATATCGAAGAAGTTAAGAGTTTTCTTTTAAAAATTCAATGTTAGAGCTAGCTGTAGAATTTCTCCCCATAAATAAATGTAAACTAAAATTAAGTTTAGATTTACTTTAGTAAAGAAAAGAACCAACTTTTAAACCGCAACAGGGAGAAGGACTAGACTAAAGCGTAATCATGTTTGAGGACGAAAACGATGGAGTGAAAGAGGGAGACAAGGCTTGATATAGCTGTGGTATGCCAATTTGATTTTGTGTTTAAATCACGTGATTTTATATGGATTTTTCCAATGCGATTCCCAAGTCATGTTGCATCTGACGAATCTCACATTAAATCAACATCTCAATGTAGACGACGTCTGTCAATGACATACTTAATTGGGGAGATTACAAGAAATGGATAAGGCTCAGGCAATTGATTTCCTCACTAATCTTTTGGGAAAAACTTTTCGGATCACTACATCGGATACCCGAATGTTTCTAGGTCAGTTTAAATGTACTGATGCAGTAGGTTCTCCGCATCTCCCAGGTTTTATCTTTCTTTACCAAAGAGTACATACGTTTACTTAAATATAAAGCAACTCTTTTTTTACTATCATCAAAGCTTTGTTTTAGTTTAGCCCTCAACCAGGGTTTCTTTCACACCTTTCTTGTTGAATAAATGTTCAAAGATGAGGAAATCATGTCCCTGCAAGCTTACCTTCCTGCCTATAGGATTGCAATATTGTATTGGCTCAAACATATGAATATCGATTGCCACTTGTCTCCCAATTTGGAAGAAATTTCGGAGAAGAGCAAAATACAACGGAATTGACAAACTTAACTTCTCGCTTCCTCGGCCTGGTTGTAATCCCTGGACAACACATCATACGAATACAACTTGAAGAGTTCATCTCGCAGTTATCACCATCCAGAAGGCAGGAGTTTGAACGAACAGTAACTCACCATACTGAAATTGAGTCCAAAGACTGTTGAATATTTTTGTGTTGGTTAAAGGAAGAAAATTTTGGGAAAAGAGAGAGATTTTATTAATTTTTCTGGGTCCATCGATCATGTAGCGACCTGGCAATAGCTAATGCTGCCCAGATCGATTATATGAGGAAAAAATACTCGTAAATTGTAAAATACTTCTACATGATATGAACGACATCTGGCTAGATTATATGGAGCAAAATCTTTGTTTTATACAACCAAAGAAACTTTTTTTTTGAGTATTGTTATCAAATCTTTCATATTATTCATTTAAAATATAATATGTTACTGTATTGTGCCTTAGAAACCAAAAACCAAAAATTTCTCTTTAAGGCTGGTTTAAACGGTACCTTTTGAGACAATGGATTTGAATATTTGAGCTTCTTTTTGGGATCACCTCGAGAATTCAAACTTTTCCTAGCACCTGCGTCTTCCAGTCATCCTCAAGTCAAGTAAATCGGGAATTCTAGAAACTAACAGATTGTTAATTACACGTTAAATTTGATTCAGAAAGTGAAGAGATCAAAAGATTATTCTACTTGGATTTTTTTTCATTTTTATAGAAAAATCTTTGAAGAACACGGTAAAGTTTTTTTAATTTTGGCTGGTGAAGTGGCGAAAAAAACTTAACTTTACCTCAAGCCAAAGTACAAAACGGCGTGAGCCTTATGCAGGGACTATCGTCGATTTGGACCAGGTCATCGTCCCAAGTGTGACAAAGTACGCATGAAGAATTTCTAGAATACATGATACCCCATTCTACAGCAATGTTCATTTGGTACTCAGATATTCCCAGTACCAGCAAATACCAGCTAGTCAAATTGGGTCGAATAGATTGGAACATACTCAAGTAGCAAGCAGGGGCCTCAAAGGTTAGTCTAGTACCTGCATCATGGCTCCAAAGTGACTCTGATATCTCTCGACAAAAAAAGAAAAGAGGAATTAGGAACTCCAGTCCCATCAAACTATGCAAGAATGATAATTAGATCCATTACTACGCTATTGGGCCCGAGAGTGGCATCAACTGCTATTTCTTTGATAGAATGGACTATTGACCGCTAATTTATGGTCTGAGTGGAGAATAAGCTGGTCCTTAATGTAAAATGGACTGTTAAAGAAAAATTTAGCTCTATCTAAAAATTTCTTATAACTTGATACAATATGTTCGTAGATCAAAAAGCGACTGAGTAGAAATTTCGGGCATGCACATGTCCACTTAGACGTACTAGAGTAAGATGATTGAAGATCAAGGAGCTCTCCATCAAAGTTCTTCAAAGTATTCCACTGGCGCTTCAAGATCTTTTTCCAGGCCGCAGTACCCTTTTGATGACTTCCTATCATTATCGAACTCATTCGTCTATTGTATGATAACTCTTATAGATAAGCCCAGACAACTTGATCAATTCGGGGATGATTAAATCGATGTAAGTAGTCATGATTTGAACAAAAATTAGTCATCAATTAATTACCACTAACCTGTAAAACCAGCGATGCTAATATGAATATCTAAAGCGTCACGTAAATCGAATTTTCAGGGCGTTTTAAGGTTCATAACTCAAACGAAATTTATCTTTCTAGGTTTTGAAGCACGTGATAACGCGATTACTAGGGCGTAAGGAAAACTTCATTTAGCCCAAAGGACGACACACTAATACTAGGTGTATTTGTTTATTTTGAAGACAGAGCGGACGCAAAAAAGAATGAAAGAATGAAAAAATTAAAGAAATTTATTGTGAGAAATTTATTTATGCAACAATGGTTTCAGGACATGAGTCTGTCTCTCGAAATGCCTGTGGATGTCTTTCCACACTAGCTTCCTCAACATCCTCGAATTGCTCTTCATACATATCGGACTTTTGGTTACTGTCCCGTCCCCATGAGTAATGATCCATTGGTAAATCTTGATTCGTTAAGTCATGTCCTTTATCATGATTGCGTATAGTACTACGACGTCTCATGGACAAGGCTTGGGCTCGACTGGATAAATTTACATCCACCTTAGCTTGATCCTTGACCCAACATGTAAGAGCATCTTCACAGTCCTGGATAATGGCTTTAGATGCTTCGTAGCCATCGTAAGTAGCACGTGCTTCACCCGGAGTAACAGGAGAGTCGTCAATTAGTTCAAGTAGATGTTTTCCATAGCCAGCAATTAAAGCCACCTTCTCACAGTGCTCACGAAGAGCATCAAATTGATATGTAAATGCTGCTTTAAGCTTCTCACGGGTGATGTTGGAAAGTTGGGCTTCAGCTACCAAGGACTCAGCTTCGGCACGGACAAGTTCTTGTTCGAGAACCATAACTTTAGAGGAATTTGGGTCCTTGCATTTTAGCTGTGTAATATGATCAATTAATTTCTGCTTCCCTAGAGCCTTATCAGAGCCTTTACAGATAAGATATGAATCAAAAGTTAAGTACATACGTTCTCTACTTGGCTGAACAGATGCTTCGATGTTTCGAATAGACTTGATTGTGACCCGATACTGATCATATCGATCGATATATTGATCTTCGAGCTCACCAATCTCGTAAAGTAGCACACCAATTTTATCAGTGACATCTGACACGTCCTCATCGCAGGCTTCGCCCCATACTGAGACTTGGTGCTGCTTGAATTAGATCCTGAAGCTTTCTCTCTTTTTGAGAGACAAAACTCACAGCAACCTCCATTCGTTCGCGACTTACTAATTCCATACTGCGCATGACATTTTTTTCCATCTTCACAAGCTGAGATAACTTCTTCGCTAGATCGGGCCCAAATTGACCAGCTGTTTGACGGCGTAGAGCATGGCCTATGAAATGAAAGAAAAACATCAGCGACGTTAATTTTACGCGAGCCCCGTCTCAAGCCACAATAGATAGATTAGCTCAATATAAGAGCACTTGCTTATAGACAGATACACCATACTGTTTCTATCTTCCGATTCATGTCTTCGCAATGTAACCTTTTAATGCTCAATTTCTTGTCGGCGCTGTCAAAAAAAGAATTTTCAAAAATGTGGAAAGAAAATCGTAAAATAAGATGTTAAATACCGATACCACTTTTTCCAAATAATCTGCCACCTTTGGTGCTCGACGTTGGTGGGAGTGGGTTTTGGAGCTGTGACGCCTGTGATGAATCAGCTCCAGGATCTTATTCATTATAACAGTGGCTTTCTACTGTCGGAGCCCTACTCTGACGCATAGAATAGGTTCGATGCATCTCGGAGCTTACACGTCAGGTCCCTCCTCTTTTCTTTGGTAGAAATAAAACAAGGTGGCCAATCTTCCAATTTAAAGATTATTAATGTGTTTAAAATCTTAAAAAGTTTGTATCGATATTTAAAATAGCTAATGGGAGTGTTGTAGGTTGCATTTTTAATCAAATATTTGCCTTTCTTCTTCCTGATGGCAATGGCCCAGTAACTAAACAACAAAAGATATGACGTACCAGCTTCCACTTCCTACAATCGGAGAAATAATAGCCCGCATTTGATAATTTGCAGCTTAAATATTCACATCTGAAATAACGGCTGCTAATAACTTTAGCTTGTGAACATGTTGTCTCGTGTGCCGGAGAATTACGCCAAAATGCATCCAAAAAAGGTGGTTGATAGTTAGTTAAATTTGCCGGACAGGGATAAAATTGAAATACTGATTGGCTGCGTATTCATACCTAGGACAATCTGGATCCCAAGCTGATCACCGCTAAAAATTATCCGCCACCCCAGCTATCTTCAAGAAAAAAGATAGTCACCATCCCAGTCATAAGTGCTACCATGAAGCCAAGTGCAGAGGATCAACAAAGTGGAGTAAAAGTGTTTGCGCTTATCCCAAATCGACATGATCTAATGCGAAATAGCCCATAGATGAGAATCTATTGAAAAAAATTGGTGATCCCTTCCGTCCCGACATGTGTAAAGTGTCCATCTGTTGGAACTAATCTATGGATGCCTATCAATTAATATTGAAATGCCATTCCTCTGTTTATTCTAGGGATCTAGTAGAGTGAGTACATTTTGTAGATAGATCAAAATAATAACATCTTACACTATTTGATGAATACTAAGGCTCAGAACCTGAATTGTTATTATAAATCTTTTCAATGATCTGCACGAACTCATCGATAACAAGCAAGTATGGATGGTCCAGGCATATGATAAATGTAAATGAGAGGCCAATGTAATTGAGTTTAATATTCTGAAAGTACTCTATGGGCAACTCTTGTAGCTTAGCATCCCATTAACATAGCATACTTTCGATGAGTCTCGTCAAGTTTTCAGAAAATATGAGTCCCAGGCCTTCTTCACGATTAAGCAAAGCTTATAACCTCATCTCCTCGAAAATTTGGAGGAGAAAGCTGTATAAACCATTGGCATTATTTTGTCACAGAAGCTTCCTTTATTGATAAGTCTTTCTTCTCCGAGAAAATAAGATTGTGATATCTTCAGGTCATTAACATTAAAAGAGACAACTTAAAATAAAAGAATATGATTTTAAACTGTCTCGTTGCTCATTTTCCTAAAATATCGGCTATCTGTAATCCAATTTTCATCGATCCACAATCTCATCTGAATGGCTTAAGTCTAGACTTGTTTCTAAGAGTATTTAATCCAAGGCGTAAAAGGGAGCCCGTAGGTCTTAGTGAAATTCCAAGCTGGCGGTGCAAGATTTTCGGTTCGGATTGATGCCATTCTGACGCCGTCCAAGTGCCGTCTCGGAAACGATATAAATATAATCGACGCATAGCTAGTTTTAAGATTGATCGGAGTTTATGCTACAGACTACAAGTCTAAGTCTACTACTTTTCTGGGGGGGAAAACTGTAATATAGTGGAGCCATCGTGAAATGAAATGTTATGAAATGAAAGTGATCGGGAGGACACCACATGGTGGTAAGACATGTTTGTAATCGCCGGGTGGAATAAAGATCTTATTGGAGGATTAAAATGAGTAATTTCTAGAAAATTGATTTGGTGGTGTTTATTATTTTTAAGGCCGCCCTGTGAAATGGTCCAGTTTGATTGTTCATTAGCTGGGAATTGATTGAAGAAACTCACGAAAGAAATCAAGGGCCAAGCAAACGAATACGAAACCATAACCTCACTCCGAACAAAAAAAACACTTGATATAATGGGCACCGGTGTCTCTCCTCGATTTACCCTAGCAGGGCGGCATAGGGCATAGTGATACTACTTTAAGTCGAAATTCCCTAGCTAAGTAACATGATATTATTCTAAGCACATTCAATTGCAGACTTCATAGAGTTACTTGGTTGCGTGCCAATATATCAGCCAACTTTCACCGACACATTTCCGATGATGAGAAAAATTCGCTAATTAATGAAGCTGTTTTATTGATCTCTACCTTATACCCTTATCTTCCGGATAATAGCATAGAAGCATGTGGGCCATGAGATCAGTGAAAAATGGGCACGGAAATTTGTCAAACGATAAAAGTAGAATGAAAAGGCATGTGCCTTAGTGGTTTTGAAAATGCGCGCAACCATGCGTAAAATCCTACAGTACCCAGTGCTTTTACGATAAAATTAAAAAATAGCGCCTGCTTGATGTATTTTGGGACGCATTTACTGACTATCCTGCAGCTGAAAGATCTAACTTCGAAGCTTCACATCTGATTAGTTGATCAGTTGATATCTGGAACATGCTCGAGAAAGGCTTATTGCTGAGACTGTTAAAGAACTGTCGGATGATATTGTTAGCTAAATCATTAGAAGCTGCCTGAGTACGAAGCATATTGCAGGATGATAGTACTGTGAATCTTACCTTACCTGTATCGGTGCAGCTGGAAAGAGAATGCAACCAGCTATAATAATCTCTTCTGAAAGTAGTGAGATACTAGAATTATGGTCAAAAGACTTTCCATTGAACGATACCCTAAAAAAAGCCATGTTTGCTACGTCTGTCAATAATTGGTCCTTTAAAAGCCTTGCCTTTGCTTGGCTAAAGAATTTCGATAAAGAAGCCAAAGCAAGTGGACTAACGAGACTATTACTTGTGGATGTATACATCTCTCAGTATATAGAAGAGTTTTTTGACTATGCTACAGAACACTATGTAGACTCAGCCCTTTTTTTACTGCAGGCTATTCACTCTATTCAGCCGGCAGACGTTGGCCTATTCTCGCTACTATCTCCAGCCTGTCACCTAAATTTAAGTAATCATATTGTAGAGATACAAGGTTTTGTTATTATCACCTAGTTCGGGATGCTTTTCCATCCTGCCCAGGAGCCTGGTACCTCGGAAAAGAACATCAAATTTTTGCAATATATACATGAGAACAGCATTGATGAAATACTTCTCTATGATGTTTTCCTCAAATTACTATAAATAGTAGAATGAATTTATAGATTATTGATCCATCATTCTACATTCAGCCATTTAGCAATGTGATTAAAGCCATTCACCCAGTGAAACTACTCTCCCGAGCCAAAAAAAAAAAAAAGAATAAGTAATTGCGCTAAAATATGGATTCAGGCAGGGGCGAAATGTCGATCAAGTTTAGTGTAAGAAAGTCGGTGAACACGGTCAAAGCATCTTCATTCTCTCCAACTAGCTATTTCGCTTTGTAAATTTCATCATCAATCGTTGGAGAGATTGTTCTACATTCTGCAATTTATGAATTTTGATCTGGATTTGAAAAAGTTGGACATTTTCCTTTGCATCGGATAAACATTTTGTGCTTGTTGATTCTCTCCGCTGGCAAAACTTCTAGTTTTTCACACTTTTGCCTGTGCTTTTGCATACAAACTCTCGAAAGCTATCTTCTGATAAAAATGATAGTCTTACTTGAAATTAGGGCCTCGTTTTGTACCCGAGATAACTTTGTGTGTATACTATAATTTGGCTTATACGATTTGAAAATACTCTGACTGTTATATATAAGCTTACAAAATTCAATTTGATGATGATGTTAGGCATCGGTATAAAAAACTTGGAATTTCACATAAAATCTGCTGCCTCTCATTCGTTTGAAGGTGCGGCAAGAGAGTAAGGAAATAACTGTGACAAAATGAAATCAATTTTACATATAGTACCATATTTCTATGGCCCATTGGGCTCTCATAGCCAATTCATCTCGTCTAAACTCACTAGAGTCTTTTAAGAAATTCCCTTATCCTCAAGAATCATAATTGCATCCTATTGTTGCAGTCCATCTTAATTATTGGCAGATGCGATGTGACGACTTTTGAAGTCGTTGGTTACTAAACACAACTCGATCTTAACTATCTTACCCTTTTTTTGTAGATCCACCATTTCTATTCGGAGTTAAGGAGTCGGATTCATTTGGTTTACTTCTATATTGTCATGAGAATAGGTTACTGTTAGCAGTTGATGACATGCTTGATGTGACTCCCGCACCATTTGATAACAGTAGCTCTCCTGAATTAACCTTGAAGTTATGATTGGCAACATAATTCAAGATGGCTCTACACTCGAAATCAAAATGAGAAAGTAAATTTTTCAGGCTCAAATCGTGCCTTGACTAAGATAATTTCAGAATTTTTATAGTTGTGAAAAGATTGTCTTGTCCTATTCGTACGGGTTAATTTCTATACACCATTTTTGAAAGGCTCGCGTCCCACTAACTATACCCAGAATCCACTTGTTATCTTCTTCGCGACTAGAAGAGTTTGTGGGCCTGAGTAGCCTTTTTTGAAGAAGTTTCAAACAGTAGAAAAGGCGTTTAGTTGACTATTCTAGACCGCAGGAACAAGTAGTTTCAGCGTCAGCATGTTTGGGTCGACGGTGGTATGCTACAAAGTTACCATGCCCTGATCTGGCAGCGAGAAGAATTCCTAAGTTTTTAAAGTCATTACTCGTAACGTATGTGGTAAACTATCAGTCATACCAATCTCTAATCGTTTATACATTTCTGGAGTGTTTATTTTCCAGAAAGCTAATGTCTCTGTTTCAAATCGCTCCGTTATCAAATGACACACTCTTGCGGCGGTTGCTTGTGTGCATGTAGTGGGCATGGTACAAGCGGTTTTAGCGAGACTGTCTACCCGATCGTATTCCTTAATATTCGTGTGATTAGGAACCCATAACTTCAATTAATGCGATCAATCTATCTGTTTTTTTCCAAGGAGGACTAAGATTATCATGGGAAAGTTCAAGATCTTGACTTTGTCTAATCCACTGAAAGAGTGGTGAATTCCAGCAGCGACGTAGGGGATATTTGGGGTCTTTGGCAGCTATATGTGTAGCTAGGCGATGAGGAAATCAATTCAGCCAAGTAATAGCTGGGCCTCAGCCTGTCTCACAGAGAAGTACTGTAGTAGGAGTAGTCTTGTATACTGGTAGTACAGCCCGGGCAGCCTGGTTGATAGCGACCTGGATCTGATTTATCACCCATGCAGAGGTTTTCGGTTCGTTCCAAACTTCAGAGTCGTAAAAAAGCGAGGCGAGCGAAGTTACCTGCAAAGCCATTCTTATTAATGAGGAATTAATTCCTCGTACAGTGTTTCCTAGAAGCTTGACGTGGTCTATTACCACTCTATTTCGCTGACAAGTTCTACGTTTTTGGTCTTTAAAATTTAATTTCCTATTAAGGATAACTCCCGGCCAGCGTAAATATTCTTTAGGACTCATGACAAATGCTTCTGTGTACAATGATAGCTCTGTACACTTTTTATTGAAAGAATAGCGATAAAGTGAACAAATTTATTCTCATTAACTAAGAATCATGATTTCATTACATCTGGGCACCTCGCCCTTTTAACCTCATAGCTCCTAGACCCCCACAGACTAGCCGAGATCAATTCAATTCAACAAAGTAATACTAGTACAGGGTATATATGACGATTGATCCTCGACTCCTTAGAAATCAAATTACCAATTAACAGTGACTGAACTTAATAAAGTCTGCATCTCTAATATTATTGTTGGAACCCATTGCAGCAAGTCTTCTTTACATCCAATAATTTCTTTTACTGTGAAAGTACTGAAGTTCTGTCTTTGCGCCATCAAAGATAACATCATTTTCACGTCCCTATTAAAGATTCTGGTTGAGGTTAATTTCAAGTTTCCATGTTCTTCGAGTATTCTGGAAGTTGCTTCTAAGTAGTCACCATCTGCATACCCGAAGCGGTATCTAGATAACCGAAAAAAGGGTTCGACATACAGCAGAAATAGTATAGGTAAGATCCCTAAGGTAGGCCACAGAGGATAGAGAAAGGTTTGGAGGTAGTTTGGTCTAATAGAACGCGGGCGGATTTTTCTTGGTAAATGAATAAAAACCCACTTTGTCAGAGTTTCTGACCATCCTTGTGTGCGTAGACGGTGGAGAAGTCGATAACAAAGGACACTATCGAAGGCTCCTTTAACATCAACTGTTGCTATCTCAGCTACTTTTCCATCTTGTAATACCTTTCTAATATCAAAGATCAGAGCCGTTTTCAAGTCCACCGCTGAGCGTTGCATAACAGCACCACATTTATTCTGAGCAAGGATTTCATATTTTGATGCACAATACGCCATGCGGCGAGCAAGTAGTCGTTCAAGGCCTTTGTCTAGGCAAAAAAGGAGAGCAATTGGTCGGTATAATGTAGGGAGTGAGCGGTCTCGTCTTCCTGACTTGGGTAGGATTATCACATTTGCTCGTTTCAATATTTTAGTGTGTAGACCTAGATAAAAAAAGCGGTCGGATACATTTTCCAAGAGTATTCCATGCCAAGCGAATGATGGGAGCTGTTAATTCGTCCTCGCCGGGGAAGATGGATGAGACTTGGCAGTTAGCGTTAAGTACTTCTGACTCTGAAATATACTCCCAGTTTATCCAGCGGCTAGCCACTGTAGGGGCGGAATCACAAATCTCTCTACTTCTGGGTGACAGGAGAGAAGAGTATTTCGGAAGAGCAGAGCTTTCAAATCTAGAGAGAAGTATTCATTTTTTCCATTCGGATCTTTGAGGGGCATTTGAAACTTGGGACCGTAGTTAGGCCACTTTACGATCCTGTAAACATCTGCAAGAGAATGAGCCTTTTAATCTTTGAAATGCCCGAATTCTTTTTTTTGCACAGAGTACAGCTTCACGGATTTGTAACTTCTTAGAGTCTGAAGGACCTCGCCGACGAGCTGTATGATACTTACGAGCTGCAATTTTCTAATCGTGGTTTCATAAAGCGATACCACGAGTGTATACTATTTGCTTCTGTGACAGGAAGCTATAAGGACTGTTTGAATTGATTGCACGATATCATTGGCTTCATTTTCTGCCTTTATGGAGGAGGGTTTATGTAAAACATCCTGAGAGTTACCAAGGAGTGTCAAGAAAAGCTTCTCGTCACGAAAATCATATCGAAGCCGGCCTTCAAATCCTCCTATATTGAAACGTGTTCGAGGAATAATTGATACTAAAGTCTCGTAGTCTGATGTGATATTTATGTCAGATCATATGGTACATGCAGCGCCGGCTTGCGAGCAGAAAGCTAGATCTATCGTTCCACCGCATCTATATGTTGGCGTTTCTGTTTGATTCAGTAACTAAGGTTTTTCTGAGATACCCATTAAAGCAAGTCAGTAGCATGAGGTGAAGCCTTGGACGGTGATGAGTCACAAGATGGGTGCTTTAGGTTGAAGTCTCCACCAACAAAGAAGGGTACCTCAGAGGAATTGAGGAGTGCTTGCAGGCCAAAACCGGCGTTGAAACAGTTAGGTGGTGCATTTTAAACGTTCCAGAATGAGATATTAGGGCTATTTTTATTAATAATAAAAATTTGTAAAAGATCAGGTGAGAAATCACATAGAGTCTGGAAAGCGTGATGACCTTTCGTTTTTCTGACATATGTGTTATGGGCTTTGCCCGTGGTTTGATGGCTAGGCTCTTGCTTAGGCCCAAACTCGTATAAATAATAGTCATGTGACTTTAGCGATATCACTTTATATTTGATCTTAATCCATTCATGGATTTAGGGTGGCTTGGAAACAGATCACTCGTAAGATTCTGATAACTATACATTGTAGTCTCTATATAGCATTTAGTAACCATAGAAAAATATACACATTTTGTGGAAGTGTTAATGTGCAACGTCCGTTAAACAACTGTCCCACATTTACTTGTATGATAGTCAAGATTCCATTTTAATTTGTATTGTATCTTCTCACCATAACTAAGACATAGTAGTGTTTGAGTCAACTGCTCCCTCTAATGTGAGCGTACAATCCGATATACTTTCTGGTAAATTCTCAATATAAAGAGCCTTAGTAAAATCTTTTCGTCTCGCTATTCGAATAAGTTTTAATTGAGTGCCAGTTGGCCGAACTGATACTCCATTTTTATAGCATGATCGGGCTGGACAGAAAAAACTTGTGAACTCATATGGTCCCCGAAAATTGAGGCACCGTCTAGGCTGAGCGCAAAATCCTTCGTGTTTTTCGGTACCAAATAAATTACTCATAAGCAGGCGAGCGCAAGTAGGGGTGGAGTGAAATCCGTGACATTTTTCATAAATCGGATGGGCCTACGTTCCCGAATCCTTTGGATGCCGACCAGCCCCAAATAATTGCAGTCTTGAGGGAAATTTGTGGGCTTTAGTTTTGGGGACATGAGTTCAGATGTGACCTTGAAGTTATGGCGACTCCTTTGACCTTTTTGTCTATGCCATTTTTCGAATTGATGCTTTATTACGGATTGAAGCAAAACATAGTTTTTGTATTACTAATCTCTCTAACGGATCTTGTGATCCATCCATAGTAGAAATACATTTGGGTAGAGGATCAATGACGAATATTTTCCAGGACTTCGGTCTTTTGACTACTGCGTTCCCAAATCGTTGTGCAATAACTTCCTTTTATGAGTTCCCTACATTAAAAAATAGCTGCTGCTTTCGCTGGCGTTAGGGCGAGTATTATAACACATGCTGGTACCAGTAAAGTATCAGCCACAAGTGTGGAGTCAGGAATCAAACGCTGTCTTGTTTTGCGTAAGAAGTGCAAGTTCAGTTTTACGGGGTTCATGGTGTTGAGTCGAGCCATGACTCGTCTGTCTTCGTGACTTTGTCTCTAAGGTGTAGGCCTTATTGGAAGTCTCTGCGTGTGATTATGACTGCACCGGCTCCGGGACAATAAATTTCCATCTCTTCTAAGTAGGGGCCGACTAGATTTAAGAGGCCTCGAGGCTTCTTCACAAGCTTCGAATTTTGAATAGGCAGGTCTTAAATTTGGTAATCTGTTGAATTATGAATGCTGCCTAGCATGCCTGATGATTCAAAGGTCCTTATGAGTTGAGGAGTAAATGATAATGGAGGAGAATCATTTGTATCAGACCCAAGTTCAAGTTCAGACTCGAATTCGGCGTCGATATTCATTTTCAGTGACGGAGAAAGTTCAAATTGGGGCGACACAACATTCGTACCCTGCACAGCTGCAATTTTAATTCATTACTTTCTTTTTTCGCACCATGCACATTTAAGCGTATTTTCTTATTCTATAGCTCAAGATAGTATGTAATTTTAGAATTAATATGGACAATGATAGTACAGATGTATCAGGTCTCTAGGAAATCAAAATTCAATGTTAGATAAGCCTTGATATAAGAAGCAACAGAGGATGTCTGTGCCGTTGTGTAGAGCTATATTGCTCGCGTGAGAATCTTTGCTAGTAGAAACGTGGATGGGTCTTGATGTTCCGTTGCTACAGCAACTTGTAATATGATCGGGGCCATGAATCACTCTTATTTACAACTCCTCACACTTAAACACCCATGTTTTCTTCTCCTTATAAAATTAAATCTGTAAAATTTCGATATCAAGTTTTGCAGAGTTTCACATTCAGAAAGTACAAAAAGGTCTCATTTTTTTCCTTAGTGTTCCTTCCTCCTTGACCAGCTATGAACAAATTTTGGATTAACCAATGGGCTCGTTGTATTCTTAATGCACCTTTTGTGCTGGTTCGGTCTATCATGATTGTGCTATGTCTTTATCATCGCTGAATTATACTTAAATTCCGCTTGCACTGCTGTAAACTCTTCCATACGTGTGTCTACTACATTCCCTCTCCAATCTAATTGGCAGGGCTCTAGATCATTGGCCAATACTTCCTATAAGCTGAGTGGCCAAAATCAAAATTAAGTCAATCAAATTATACGTTTTATTTATCAGGGATCTCCCCAGCTAGCTGGCACTTATGTAATCACCCCTCAATTTCCATCCAAAAACTAAAAATCAAATGTAATTATTGTTGATGAAATAAAGACATTGAGGTAGTAAAGATGTTTGTAGCGCATCTCTTGCAGAATTCTATGATATATTTTCATTTAACAGGCCATTGGCTTTACACTAATTTTGTGAAAAATTGAGGCTATAACACGGGAAATCCGAGAAAAAGATTAGTAATCCATAAGAGGTCGGACAGGGAGACAATTGGTGTGTCTGATCTCGCGAGCAGGAAATTTTCCGACAGCATCTGATGTCAGTAAATGAAATATTCGCGGAAACATTCACAAAAGTAAATACATATCACAATTCTAGTACTCTAGGGCCCTGGTGTCGATACGGGTCTATCTAAAAAAAAACAAAACAATTTCTGCATTTGAAAAGACTTGCTGTGTGAGCAAAATTCCAGCAAAATACGAACAAAATTCGTTAGCTACAGCTAACGAATTTTGTTCGTATTATATCTGCGTGGAAACGATGCGGAAAAAATATTATACAACTTTTCTTGAACAGATTTTAGTTTGTTTATATGCGTATTTACAATATCTAAATAGAGAGCTAAAAATTATGATCAATTTTGATTTCAGAGCTCGTATTACGACACGGAAAACACAAGAATCCTTTACACGAAGGAAGATAAGAAATGCCCGCTAAAATTCAAACATACAAATTCAGATCTTGAGCTATGTTGATGGCTTAATTGAGGTAGGTGAAATGAGAGAATTCTGTGTGCTTGATGACAAGCTAAGATAAAAAGGCCTTTCGATTTAAACCTTTAAACTGGTATATATTATCTCTAATGCTTTTATCTTAGGCTAGGAATAATTTAGAAGAACTTAACTTATTTACACATAGAAAGAATATCTGTGATCAACAGAGTGAAATAAAATTTTTATCTTACAAAGATTACGAAAGGCCTTCTTCACCGCAAGATCATGAAAATTAGAGACTTATATTACCATTATGAAATTTCTGACTAGCTGAATATAAACAAATTTTGTGGGTATCAAAAGAAATTTAGGTCAATGAGTTCAGTCCTCGAGACTGTCAACATTGCTAACATTATCAGTAAACCCTCCATTGCTTCTTAACACTAGGCTTTGATTCGGCACCCCATTGCTCCAAAATTCTTTTACATTCATAAAAGGAATGACGTAGTTGAATTAATCGATCCTCCTCTTCTTGCGTATTATAATTTCGGTTATTCAAATTCCATTTACAGTTCGCAATTGCCACTTCGACACTCTCACGGACACTTCTCTTCTGTCCCGACTTCGTCTTACCCACAAAATTTACCATCGAACGTCTTCTACCCTCATCTTCTAGCTCGAGTACATATTTTAGTATGCCACTATGGCCCCGTGTGGCAATGTTATAAACTAGGGAGTTTCCATGGGGATCTCTAACATGTAGTGCTTCACGTAGATTTGAGTTAAAAACCAAAAGTCGAAAAAGTTGTTCTGTCTCCTCTGGTGTCTCACGTCTCATGGTTGAGTCATTACTACAACGTATGTGAGTTACGATTAAATGTGCTGCTGTCCATCCATCTTTATCTGGTGCATTTCGGTCAATGCCGCCATTATTACAAGCACACATCATCTGGTCATAATGAGATTTTGAGTGGGTATTAGGGAGGTAAATAGGATATTCATATGTTGGTGGGAAGAGATCAACACCGGCATTGGCAAATACGCCTCGTGCAATATCTGTATAGTTATATGGTTGTATTTTTGCAATATTAGCTGGCGAAGATGAAATAAACCGTTCTATTTCCTGAAGGCCAATAATTATTCCGTCTCGACAGTTTTTGGATAGCTGATTTTTGGACTCAATAGCTTCCTGCATCACTTGTGTGATCCGCTTCCCACTCGTATCAAAAGCTTGAAGATGATGAGCAGCGTTAGGAAAACTCTGCAGAACACGGATGTAGTTACCACGCTTGAGGGGGTAAAGAAATAAATAATGGAGTAACGTGCGGCACATTGAATCGCGAAGCGATAAACTATGAGAGCATAACTTGAGAAGATCTACCAATTCATCTCCTAAATCTTGTGGATTTAGTACATGAAGTGGGCTCTGAGAAAAAGAATTTTGTCCAAAAGTCGACCAACGTATGTCCCACAATACAGATTTGAAGTAGTCCAAACCGACTCTAGCTGCCATCAAATATGAGATTGGGTAATTACCTGCGTAGTCTGATCTTGCTGAGTCACCTAGAAGGGATACAAACTCTCTAAATGTATCAATATCGATACTTCTAGCGTTTATCATCAATGCATGACATTGTGAAAAACCACAACCCGGACATGGAGAAAATTGTTTGTTCCATGAATCAGAGCTATGATCTTTATGGCATGGTATAACATGAAGAGTCTGATTCCAGAGCCCTTTATTAGGATCATGCTTAACCGATTCAATTCGAAAATCCTGACTGAAAGATGGTGACTGATCTGAGAACTGGGTTATGGGCCCAGCCGCAATACTAGGACTCAAAATTGGGTATTGAATATTGTTTGTCTCATTATATATGGGCATTGGCGACCACATACTTGAATTTACAAAACTGCCAGTCAAATCATCAAATACATCGTCATATATTGTATCAGAACCATAGCCGGTAGTAGATAAACTCTCAGTAGGACTAAATTGACTAAGTGGATCCGCTACAAGATCATGTGTATCATAGGACCTAAGGCGTCGCTGAGGAAGCCTTGATTGTGGTGTAAACGATAATTCAGACGCAGCTCTGTTGTATCCTACGTTCCATGAATCATTCTCGCTCATTATACAAGCATATAGCCGCCTAACCGCAGTTTCTCTTTCGTTTCGATCAACTGGAAATAACCAGTCTTTATATCGATTTGAATATGTTTTATATCTATGAATGGTTAGGTAAAAGTTTTGAAGTGTAAGAAATCACATACGACCAGTCAACTTTTGATTTCATTCTCTCAGCAATCTGAGTAAAACTCCGCATAGTCATATACTGGCGTATAAGCTCCGGCTGATGTGACGGTTCCCATCCTTTTTGTGCCCGAATCCCCTCGGGATCCTGGTAATCCATAATCTTGCGGCATTGCTCATCTGTTAAGCTCTCACATTGTGCCAAGCTAGGTAGAGGAAAAGTGTCGTTTGTGGTCATAATGTGTTTGATTGTTTTAGGGAAGAGTCGAGTAATTTGATGAGAGTTTTTATTTTCTTCCAAAAATACACAAATATGCTATTGTGTTTTATGAATATTTCAATTTTGACCAAAATCCTCGATATTTGAGTAGAGATTTCTTCTCGATTGACCGATATACTCCAGCAAACTTTAACTCTTGTGAAGTAAATGGGGGAATTGTTTTCCACATGAAAGTCTCCAAGGCAACACGATGGTATAGATTATGGATATGAAGAGAATGATTAAGGTATTAAATTAGGTTTGCTGATGGTAAGGCCTAAAGGTAGCTGATATACTCTCATCTACCTTAAGCAGGGGTAAAGAGCGGGTGGAAATATCTTAGTTTCTTTCCAAAAGAATCAATGATCCGCTTTAACACTTATCACTTACTCAGCTTGAGTTGAAGCCAGTGGCTTTTGTCGCAAGACATAATAGGCTGGCTGCGAAATGAGGAAATAGAGCAGGGGATAATAGAGGCGTGAAAAAAAAGTAATATGACTTGGGGCTCGTTCGTGGCTGTTACAGAGCAAATTTACGCCCGTGTCTTAGAGAATTTCGACAACCATTCCAATCGAAGAAAGGTCATTCATTAATTATTTTGCGAAACTGATATAAGAGATTTTTCCTTAAAGGTTTCTCAATATGCAAATAACTCTTGAACCTGAAAATAGTCGGTTTTTCTGGGGTAAGGATAACGAGAAATAAACATTTTTGCATCGACCTACGTTCCTGATGGGCCAAAAAACCGTTTATCTCTTGGCAACTTACTTAACCAGGCATATAATTTTAATTTATTTTTTTGATATCTTAGTTGTAAACCTATAAATGGATAGATAAAATACAAGTGAAAAGTACGTATGGTTCAAATTCGGTAGAGCATAAAAAGAAAAAAAGGGGTTAAATTTGTTTTATTTAATACCAAAAAATAGTAAATATATCGACAAAGATATTTTTAAAATTATTTTCCGAACCGAAGTTATTTAGATATTGTTTGCTCTGATAATATTCCATGTAGGTATAAATATAAATATGTATTTTTACTTATCCATCTATCTATATGTTTTTTCATATTAAAATTTTACCAAGCAGCTGCTACCTTGCATATGCAAGTAGGGTGAAAGGTTGGGTTAAATCCGGGTCATATAAATCAGCACTACTGAATCCTGAATCAGCAAAAGAACAGTGTAAATCAGTGCAGAGTATTTACTTTTTTTCTTCAATACATAAAACATCAGGCTTAAGCAACCATCAGATCTAAGCACACACTCTTTTAGCCGTGTCAGGGGACTATCAGGAGGAAGGGCAAAATATACAGGATCTTTTAAAAAGATGTATTTTTTAGAAAAAATTATAGTCACAGGTGATGGAAATATATAGAAAGAAAGGTAATGATGAAATCAGGCTGATAAACACGGAGATTTAATTTTTATATTGCCATAGTCGATTGTACAGAACAGCACAGTATGTAAGTTCTGCTTGACAGGGCAGCCATAAAAGCCTGAAATGTTTTTATAAAAGCGTTTCTTCTATTTTCGCAACATAAGGTGATGATTGGTAAAAGATAATAATAATATAGACTAATTAGTTGTGTAGTTTCTCCTATCATTTCCTTACTTATAAATTCAATTTTCTTTTTCTTTTCCTACCGTTAAACGTACATTTGGGTAGAGATCTAACGGTGAAGCATCGACAATGTATAAAAAGAAACTGGAGTATTTTTCTTAAAAAATAAAAATAAATAGATCAAAAAAATCTATTAATATAATATGCAACTGAGTCTCTGTTATATCAATGGTAATCCACTCTATGAAACAGAAAATATGCTCCCCTGTGATATTTGAAGATGAGTGATTGATCGATTCGTTCATAAGGGGGCTGCACTAAAATGAGCTTAAGAGTACCACCAAAAGGGCTTTTAACTGTAGTATCCATCGCTTTATCGACTGGTTTGACCGGATCAAAGTTTCTGAGAAAGCTGGATACTTTGTAGGTGCAGTAAACTACCTTCCTCGTCATCACTTGCTTGGGAAGAGCCCACACCAAACGGGAGAGCCTCTGTTAGTATTTGCAGCCGTATGATCACTTACTTTATGAGACCTTTTTGATGAGATATACATTCTGTATGAATACAACATTACTTTTATTGGATAATTTTTTTCAGAGCTCGAGAATGATAAATCGTATTGTGATTAGTCCTTTGACAAGGAAAAGAACCCAACTTCAAGGGATAGGTAACTTTCTCGTAGCCGTTCCCAAGCGATGACAAAGAAAGTAAGTATGCTGGGTCTGCAATAAGTCCAGCGCTCTCAGCGAGACTAATCTTATTAAATTGATAACTAAAGCGACTGATACTACTCGCTCGGTGGTTAGAAGCCTTTTTTGGCGCAGCTTTTAAGTCCATTTTACTGTAGCCCCCTTGATCGAGAATGGAAAATGTGAAGATGGATACGCCTTGCTACAAATTGCCAGGCAAACGTTGCCATTTTTACTTTAAAACTAAATCCTGTGAATTTGGAGGTAGCTTTTAGTTGATTTTTCACTTCTTCAATCCAAAAAAAAATGTTAAAAATTGGGCAACACAACATATGGGTGTTTATCTTCGAATGGTTCTAAAACTGTAGATAATTCCAAAGCGAAACAGAACCAAAGTGGGACATAGCACGGACATATTCAAATGATGTATTGATAAGCCCACAAATAATCCTTGTATTATTGCAGGGGTTTAGCCAGGGTAATTATTGGCTCTTTTTTTGCTTTTCCTGTTTGTGATCCATCCGATGCCGCTTAGTGAGAAAATTGATTTTAGTTGATTATGGACTACTTCCCACTGAATGTCTCCTATCATCCGTCTACACACTTCCAGACTTTACCACTATGCCTAACTTTCTCTCTTGATTTTTAACCAGAAGATTTTTGCAATTTTTTCTCGGCTTATTATTCACAGATCGACGACAAGGTCGATTCGACATGAGATGAGTAGGGGTCAACGACATGAGGCACGTATTTCGAGGACAGTAGGATAGAGTTATGAAAAATTTATTCATTATTTCAACAGTAAATATCAGTTCTAGATATCTAGCCAGATCCGATATGCCTCAGCTAAAAGAGTATCCATACGAAAGCATGCTGGCCAATCGCTAGTGACTTCACCAAAACTGCTTGAGGAACATATTGAATTTAAATGTCTCCTGAAAAAAGCAGCGTATGCTATAGCAGTGTGGCTACCTATGAGCTTGGTTGGAAAGGTATAAAGAAGTCTGATATTGTCGGTCTGAACAAGCGGCCGAAGAAACCATTCGAGATTGAAAAAATAGGAATAATGTTAAAATCCAATGATCACCGTTATTCTCTGATCTTTATTTAAATGAAAATTGTGTAGAATTGAACGAAGGAATGTGTATGGAATTACTATGCAAGAGAATACGTGCCACGGAGTAAATTAAGGAAAATGGCAGTAGAAGCGTGGGAATCGGTCTCAGACATCTGATTTGCTAAGCTTTTCAGAATAAGATAGTGCACTATCAGGCTATTTTTGATGCCAACGGAATGCAAACGAAGTATTAGATTAGAATGTTTAAATTTCTAGCCTAATATAACGGGACGAATGGGTGAGTCGGTCACAAAATCCATTCTTCCACTTCATTTTACGCATATTTTGAGAACGTTAGAGAGAATCAAAGAATTGGCCTTAAATACCTGAAGAGAATCTTCGAAAAGGCAGAGTAAACCCTGAAAATAAAGAGTTTGGTTCTTTTCCAAAGGCTGCCCTCCAATTTGAAATACCCAAGTCAACATTTATTGGTCGCGTGGTAAAATGAAAATCACATTCTAGATCCTACAAACCTTATCAAATTCTCTTGAGCGCGATTCAAATGGCTTTATTTTGGCAAGTTAGTGGATTAATAGCTATCTGATAGCCTGCCACACATAAGTTGTTAAGAAATATGGACTAAGAGATTCAAAATCATCTCGCGTCATCATCAAGACCTCCATTTATTGATTCGATTGCGATAAGTCATGAGTGGCTCCAACTTATCAAACTACTTGAACGTAAGGCCTTCTAAAACTATTCTAGACAGGTAGAAAAGGAGATGGCTTAGTGGCTTTAAACTCGTTTTGAGTATTATATTCGCATCCTTTTCAACTCATCTAATCATCCAGATCACCTTAAAAAGCTAATAACTCTCAAATCTGGGTCTTTCGGCTCCTGATAGTTCTCTTCAACATAGGACTGAAGTGTGATATGTAAACTTTGTATTTAATTCGGCTTTAGCAAGCGATTAATTGCTTGCTTCACCAACTCGAAGTTATGCCAAGAGAAATAACGATCTTGTTGATAGCCAAAATACTTATCTTGGGCTGGATAGTATAGCGCTATGCCACCCGGGCTGTTCTTCCAAGTAGAGCCTGGGTAGCCTTGAAACCTACTCCATTTGGGAGGAAAGATCACTGGTTCTAATCAAGTAGACCCTACCTTCTTAGGGACTGAAATGTATACGTTGATACACTTGAACAACCAAAGGTTTTTTTGAGAGATTCCCCTTGGGTGGATATTCACGGAAGAAACAGTACAGGAAGTTACTTCATTTCTCGAAGAGGTATTCGCAAATGCTGTTTGAGTGTGAGTGTCTAATTGATAGTCTTAGACTCCATGAGGACTTTTTTTTTAAAAAAAAGCTAATCTTAGCCCTTTTTAGAAAGAGATTGAAGAGTATCGAAAGCAAATTTAGACTGGTAAGAATAAAAACCAAAAAAAAAGAGAGAATAAAATTTCAAGGCAAATTTTTAGGTAATACAATGGAAGTTTTGAAATATTAAATATTCAGGAAGCTGAAAATAGGCCTGTAGCCCGGCGACGACGTGGTAGGCCATGGTAAATGACTCATTGAAAAAGCAGAAAAGATGATTGGAGAGAAATAGAATCAAGATGAGATAATCAAAGAAGGAATAGTTGTAGATGTTACTGTGTTGCTTAATCCTTAAATTTGTTGACTGACTTAATTTCCCACACTTCACATTAATTAATTTTAAAAATCGATTAATTTTTTCGAATTTGAATTTGAACTTTCAGCACCGAAAAACTGGTCATACAACAATGCCCTCAGGATGAAGTGCGAAAAGTAAAAAGCCGTAAGGCCGATCGATGTTGATAATCTTTTGTGGCTACTATCACCATTATCCCCAATACTTTTAAAAAACACAAATATCGACTTGGAGTAGGTCCTGAACTTGGGTTAAATGGGGAAAAATAGGGGGTCAGGCAGGCAGGCAGGCCACAGGCTATAGCAAGGAGATGGGATACTTCACGCTAAACTACTTTGGTGACTGTCTTCTAGAAGTGAGAAGTACGAAAGGAAATTATTAAAGCTGTGAGTTATACTTCAAGACCTAATATAATTACTACCCTTCTTTGCTCAATATGCTAGATTTTTTTTTTAAAAAAAATGCTTGATAAAGCACAGTTTTAAAAATAGGAACACCCCTCCCCTCCAAAAAAACAAAACAAAAAAAAGATCACAGATTTTCAAACCTGGAATATATCTGAAACAAGTTGGTTACTAAAAACTTACCAAACTTTTTTAAAAAAAGAAAAAAAAAAAAGGTTCGTTGCAGTCAGACCTACCTGATGGAAAGATAACTAATTCAGTCATTCCTTAGTAGATGAATTTATAGTTATTCCGATATGAGACGATCAGAAATATAGGTTGTTGTTGTTGAAAAGCACTCGAATTAGCAAGTTAGCGTCTGTATTTACTTTGTATTATAACTGATTCACACAGGGAAACATCCTGGCACAAATCTTTACCTATCTATCGTAAAGGATAAAACATTTATTCAACAACCGGAAGAGGATTTTCTATTTTCTTGTTTTGTCTTATAATTCTTCAATTCTAATAAGATTGTTTTTGTATTGTATCGGAAGGAAAAGTGGTATTAAACGAGGTTGATATAGGACACCACAACCAAGACAATCCTCAACCACGCTTTTGAATTTCCAAACAAAAACCCCAATTCGATCTATTAATTTCTTAAAAAAAAAATGTTGGTGTAATATGCGTCATTTTCGGTTTGAAAATAATTGCTTTTTCCAAAATCCTCTTTTTTTTAGCTGTGGCATGTGTCTGTCACGCAGGCGTTAAACACTAGGGCCGGTCAGACTTAGAACTAATTTCCATACAAATTTGTGAAGAGCATTTCTGTGTAGGAATTGGCGCTGAATAATCAAAAAACCCACTAAAACACCAGAATTCTATTATCAACAGCTTTGACGCCCAACGTCATCTTCATTAATTGATATATAAATTTAATAATTTTTCTGGACCAAGCGGTATTAAATCTACAAATTCCAGGTTTTTCCCAGCAAGATCCGAGTATCTGGGGAGTAGTGACGGGTTAAATAAAATGAAGTGTTTTCAAAACTTCCATTGACACTTAACTAGCCTATAAATTCTATTTCTTAACATTTATTTTTGCTAATAGATTGAGAATATGATTTAGAATTGAAAGCAACATTTACTTTCATATTAAGAAAATAATTGAACCAATATTGAAACAAAAATGGGACTTTAAGTCGGGAGAAGTTATGAGTTTGAAGATTTTGATGTGGTTTTTGCTGATTAAGCATCACGTGTAAAGTATAAATTGCTACACAAAAA
>PEDP01000141.1:0-37669 GCA_002918395.1 Erysiphe pulchra
GAAAAGAAAAATAAAATAAAGAAAAAAAAAAAAAGAGTTTAGAGATTTAGAGTTTAGGGTTTTTAGGGTAATGAAAGGAAAAAAAAAAAAAAAAAATTTAAAAGAAAAAAATCTCTAAAACCAAACCCATAAAAGCGGTACTTCTAAACTTTAAATATTTCAGCTTGCGGTAGATTGCGCTCGGATCCTAGTGTAAATCTCATCTGATAATTATGGCCAAAACTTTAAAAAAAAAGAATTTTAAAATTTTCAGCATGACATCTAAAGAGAAACTATGACATACTTTATATATCTTCTTTTTTGAACGTTTATTTTCCTGAATTTCTCATGTATTTTTTATAGAAGTAAATATACATAAATATACATGAATTTAGATATAAAAAAAGGTGAGGAATACCTAGAGGTATGCATGTATCTTTGACATGGCTTAATCGTAGGGATAAGCCCGTTCGCAGTAAGGCTGTGTGAGAGCGACAACGACAGACATTTTGCGATAACGAGGATGAATGAATCACTTTCCTTCTCTATCTCACAAATAACGATTGTTCATTCTTTCTAAGAAAAAATAAATATAACTTATTTTGATAACCTTGTGATTTCAATTCGATACATGTGAAAAATTAATTAATATTCGTGTGAAGTAAAATAAAGATATCAGATTTCGTTAGTTGGATATAGTTGAACCATTTCTGATATCTTTTTATTAAATCGCTATAAGAGATGATCGTTTTAACATGGTATTTTGACTGTGTACGAGCTCGAGGGAAGGAAACATTTTGTCAAGGGTCAGTTAATAAAAGCCTGGTCCTTGTCCTTTCCTGTCAAAAGCATATTCGATTTACAAGGGTTCTCCTCTACTTGCTCGTGTTCAGCAAGATCACAATTTTTTCTCCCGAAACATGTAGTAAGATACAAGCACCGGCACTGTTCCAATTAGATTGAATAAAATCCATCTTCATATACATGTTGAGACGTTAATCGTAAAGATCAGTTGATGAGAATCAGAACTATATGTAATAAGTATTCAAGTAGAAGTAATTAGTGTATGTCATCGGTCATTGAATCACGACTTATGAACATCTTTCATGAGCGTCTCGGATTTTCTCGTGTTGTGTAAATTCTTTTCGCCGATAAGAGCTCTACTATACGTTACAAACCGGATTCCATGGCGAAAGCCAAGAATCAGCTAGATCTCGGTAATAATCAAAGAATGCACTCATATTTCTGTTCATATCCGCTGCGTCCTATGAAGCAGTAGATTGCTAGAATCGAGTCAAAAACCCAACATCTTATACTGAATATATGTTATATTATTATTTAAGTTGAAGAAATTAGAGCAATTGTGAGATATCCTCGAAAGAACTCTACATCAATCGTATCGTTTCAAGATTTCTAAATTTTGCCACTATGGGCATTATTTGAGATGCAGTAGACTCATTTCTTAAAATCTATCTGGCCTCCTAGAACTCATGACGATCACATTTGGCTGTGAAGTTTTTAATCCGCATGGATTGGACTGTTGTGAATCAAATTTTAAGTGGTGTCTCCAAATGGCTTTTTGGAGCTTCCAGTAGTACAAATCATTCTGTCAATATTTGACCTTCAAATCAAGTCGAGATATTGTTGTGGTACTTAATTTGAGCTCCTAGAATACCACATTAATTGGTTATAGATTCTACCAAGTTTCGTGTACATTTATATCATATCTTAACCAAGAAAAGCACCAAATTGATCAAAGACACCCGTAGAGATAAGACTGCTGCAAACCAAATGTCCTGAGGTGTAACTGAAATGAAGTAGCTGATGTTATGATAGAATTTTTTCGAAAAGGGAACATCAATACAAAATGCTGTCTACTTTGCATTGAATAAACGGAGGTAACTAGATGAGACGCGAGAAGATTGGATTTCTTAAATTGCACAATGTCTGACAACTGATTCGCCTGTACAACTCTGTAGTTTGCAAACTGCGGGTTCCATGGCCATTTGTCCGGTTTCCCCGACGGCTTCTCTGTACTCTTCCGAGACCCGACACGAGGCTCTAAAAATTTGTACCACGATTTTCGGGCCTTGGAAGACTAAATTCGCACGTCTTTATCATACACAAGCCTGAAATTCTTCATTTTTTTAACTCAATTTAAGTTGTGAGTCCTGCAAAGAGCTTGATGATATTTTAAAGGCCTTGTTTTACTAGAGAAACTCCGTTCTTCAATCTTAATGTTGTGGCTGATAGCCGTTGTTTTCTCTAAAGTCTCGGGTCAGACGCGGTATGTTCCCCAGTCATTAGGACGAACCCATGTGATTCCTCATTAGGCTTATAAGTGGAGCGAGCACTGGGTTACATGAGCCAGGATAGTGTTCCGTGTCGGGCAGTGTTCCTGAATAGGATGTAGAAAAAGAATCATAAGAATAATTCTCCCGATTTGATTTAGATCTTTTCATGTTACCATTACTATCGTCGTCCTTAACACTTCTAAAAGACGGTGTAGCAATTTAGCGTGAAATATCCCTGCTAAAGACAACAATCTAACCCTATTTAAGACCCATTCTATTCCCTATACTCAACCCGGATTGACATGGGTGTTCTTAGAAGTATTAAGAATGATGATAGTAATGGTAAATAGAAGTTCGATAGCCCATGGCAAGTAAAAATTTGAATTAGATTACATCTTCTCACAAGAGAACGAAATGATCCTGCCCAAGCTTTCCTGGGTAAATATTTTAAAGCATAAAAAATACATGGGAAGCATTACTCGCACCACGACAAAGGTATTTTCTCATTAGCAGTAAGAAGAAAAGAACGATTTTTTTATCTGCGAACCATTCCAATTCACAAGAAACATTAAAAAAAGGCGATATACGTGATAGTTTATAATTAGGGCTAGTTGTAGACTCGAAAAATAGTACGTTCCAATCGCATTGAAAATCATGCGATGCCATAATTTAATTTGCATGCATTCGTCTATGTCATGTATTCCAAGCTCATTCTTCGCGTTCAGGTAGCTCAGCTAGATAGATGTATCAAATATCCACGGGTTGACTGTTTACGATCGCTAGTGACCATTATTTTAGTGAATAGACTGTGACGAATCGGGATAGATCATACTCGAAATATGAAACTTAAGACATCAGGACAGCCGAATTTCAAGTTCCGGGTTTCAAAATAGCCGGGCTGCTAAATAATGCACGTGCATTGCATCCTACTGAAATAGGGTTTAGTCAAGCAGGCGTGTCCCAGGCAATAGTGTCAGAGCTTTTTTGATCTGACTCGAACCGTAGTCTTCGCCGAATCCTACTACTGCCCTAGCTAAAGATAGAAGATAGGCTTCGCTATGTGGGCACAAGTCCTGTTGCATTTGGCTCCTTTGCCATTCAATCTCGTCAGGGACTTTTGTCTTCTCTAACCGAATTCATCTAAAAATATGTGCCTCGAGCAATGGTAGTCATCGTACAAGACATTCGTTGGCCCCGGCCTCCCGGGACAACTGTGTTATTCCGTAAAAGTGGAACATGGGTTGGCTGTTAAGCAATGTATGTATTGTGAACAATTCATTCATTAGCGAAGACAACGGTTATGCGTTGAGCCGCTCTTTATGCAATGTTATGAGAGTAATACAATAGCGTGTCTCAGAGCTAGCTGCTGTCTCTTGGTGTTTTTTTGCTGTCGTCGTTATGGTGATAGTTTATGCAAGTTGTGATGGTGGATGATGATGGCGAACGTTGGTCGATTGGCCAAGTAGAGAATGATTGCCCCCCTGCAAAGGCTGACTTCATGATGTCCGTGTTGCCATACTAGCCTGTCAGTTTCCGTTTTGGGATTAGCTGGATATTGGAGGAGGCTTGCTAGCCGAACCGCGTCGACACCCTTCCCTCTCCGCTTTACTACTACGACATCGTTTCGAACTCGTACCATCACGCGCGGGAGCAATGTCGTCCTCCACACTTGCGAGCCGACAAAAGGGAAGGAAAAGTATTTCGGTCACACCTTACATTCTACAACAAACTGACTCACTCGCTCGCTCACTCACTGACTGATTGACTGCAACGCCGAAAGAATATCTCGTTATGCGGACCTCTACTGCAGTGACATGCGAACAGATGATACTTTCCCATTTTTACGATTTTCCCAAAAGGGCGTCTTCCTAGTTTTGCTTTCAGTAATGCGTTTAATGTGTGTCAAGCAGAGTTCATTTCCCACTATCTTTCGCATACATTCTCGCCTTTTTTTTCTCGTGGTCTGAATCGTTCAGTCCATTATTTCCCTATTGGTTGAGATTTGGTACTGCTAGCTTTTCATCTATCTCAGTATATTTTGTCCTTTTTTATTTCTTCTCATGTGGCTAAGTTGATACCGTCTGCTGTTTCTATTGTTAATCGTCCTATCTACTTCTATAGTTCTTAGAAAAGTATGACTTCGCTGACTTTCATTTCATGTCCAAATTAAACTGAAGTTCGTCTCACTGTCAAGTATCAAAAAACTGTACTGCCTTTGCCTTTGAATCTACCTACAGCCTTTGTCGTCTGAAGTGCTTGGCTTTTTAATGCCAGGAATACTGACGAAACAACCGTGCAACCTCGGGCCAATCATCCCTCATTCCTATCTCTTCTTCTTCCCATATCAGCAAGTTGGGACGCCTGACAAGCTACAACGGCCCAAGTAAATGATTCCCACACAGCCCCCACATATTATCCATCCCCCGTCGTCCCATCCCTTCCCTCTCTAAAGTTTTCTGCCTGTAATCTGCCTCATCAACTTGGGGGTAGGGAAACCTTTGAGCCGCTGGATTCGCGGCTCCACTGTTCACGTTACGGCGAAGTTCGTTCAAGCAGTAAATTCAGTGAGGGGTCGAGCCATTCTTTCATCCTTTTTTGCATTATCTGCCTATTGCATATTCTCACTTCTACCTTCCTACACCCCTTGTGTCTCGACATAGTTATATTTTGCAGTTTCTCTTCGTGTATTTTTATGTCCTCTATGCACGTCAGGAAGTTCAGACGTTTCTCAAATCCCTTTTTCTTTACATGGCAAAGGTCATATTAGTGGATCCAAACCCGTCCAGGTATTAGTATTTAAGTTAATTCTTCATTTTCTCAATACAGCATGCACATGGAAGCCCAAAAAAAGGAATCAAATTTTTATAGTGCTAAGAGATAAAGCAACCTTCAATTTCAATATTTCCAAAGTCTCCTAGGTTTTCAGGGCTCCTATTTCCTCTATGATTGACAAGTTTTTTGGAGTACAGGTTGATTGAAGTTTCAAGATTAGTGCAACGAAGGACATAATTATCTTATTTCCGATAGCTCTTCAACAAAGGCTTCATCTTGAAATAAATATAACTCTTGGTTTGTTTAACTTTTCTTTGCGAGCCTGGCATCAAAAGGCTTATGGGCTGCTCCTTAGTATCATCACTACGCTCAAGAATAACAAAAAATTACATTTCCGCTCAACACCAATCCAAAGAAAACTACGCCTCATAGGTCGTAGGTTCTTTGATCCACTTGAATAATTTTTTAAATATAAATCTCGATGCTGGTGGCACGGCAATGCGACATTGGAAGGAATCCCTGGTTCTCCAGTAACCTTGAAGCTCTTTACAGCACTGAGTCTTCACGTATGCCTGACGCCGAACTATTACCCACGCGGCCAGACTGGCGAGATCAGTACTCTTTAGCTCTCTCAGAAGAACAGAGCCCGAGTGTCCCTCGTCTCCCGCCATTTTCTTTTTCAAATGAATGTTTAATTATGGTGGAGCAAGATGGGTCAAGATCTATACTAGAGCAACAGCAGACTAGTCTTGCAAAGCCCAGTGAAATATCTCAAATAGATCCGATGGTAGATAGATTACAATGGAACTCGGGAGATGTATCGAGTCCATGCAAATCTACAGATCAAAGCCACTCTTTGTTATGCCAGGAATCAGCTTCGGTATCGCTTGGACCAATTGGCTTAAATCCAACTAGCTCTACGTCATGTGATTCAGGAAAGGTCCAGAATAGTGTTAATATTGAAGAGCCAGAGCTTGACGTTAAAAATGAAGAAGAGGAACTTGACGATGATGATGATGATGACGATATGATTGATGTTGAGCTTGAAGAAGGACTACTTCCAAAATCCGAGGCTGAGCGACGAGCTGAACGCCGTAAAATGAAGCGTTTTCGGTAAGTAATTCACTACTTACAATAACGAAGATTTGTAAACTAATTATATGTCAACTCTCAGTCTTACACACCAACAGACACGTTTTTTGATGAGTGAATTTGCCAAACAAGCCCACCCTGATGCTGCACACCGAGAGCGGTTATCCAGAGAAATACCTGGCTTGAGCCCTCGACAGGTTCAAGTTTGGTTTCAGAATAGGTAATTAAAAAAATTCCACTTAAAATGACACCAAAATTAACAAATTAAAGACGCGCGAAGATCAAGCGTCTCACAGCAGATGATAGAGACCGTATGATTAAGATGAGAGCTGTTCCTGAAAATTTTGATAATGTAAAAGCTCTTCACTCTACTTATGGTGCCGTTCACATCTTAGGCTCACCATTGAAATCGCCAGCAGAGTTTGGATCTTACTCTGAACAGCTCATGCGTCCACTAGCAATTGATCCGACTAAGAATCAAGAAGGCAATATCTCTCCAACATCTTCTAGTCCTGCATTTAGCCATTTAGGGTTTGGTTCAAACTCTTCGTTACGCTCTCCTGACTTATTATCATCTTCAACTTCTCTTACTTCCCCCGATAGATACTACAGTACACATTTATCAAGTCCTATGAATGCAGGATCTCGAGTAACTGTATCTTTTAATCGGTCAAATAATCTATTATCACCTTCTCAATCATGTCATCCTCGGCATATGGTTCGATCCTTACAGCCCTCACAACTTCGAGAAACAGTATCCAAGATGAGGCCCGATTCACTTCAATCACCATTACGATTGAGTATGTCCTGGAAAGGTGAAAATCTAAACTATAGTGACAGCCACTCAACTGGACAACCAAGTCCTCAATATGGTGAGCCACAGATGTCTCTCGATCAGCAGGAATTCCAGAGTAGTCATGAGGTTGACTCACAGCAATATGATGCTAATACATACTCAAGTTTGTCTCTCTTGTCCAAAATGGCTTAAATTTTATAAAATCTAATAAAAACTCTTAGACACAAATAACATTGAAAATTCACCGACAAATATTTTTGCACACTCTAACTCAAATACATTCATGGAGCATCCTGATCTTTTATCTATGTCGCGAATTCGAGCAACTTCTACGAATCCCTATCCCAGTGGCTTAGATCTTAGAAATCAATTCCAGGGTCGCGGCTCACCATCTTTAGCAACGTCTCTGGGCAACTCTTTCGGAAGCTCCTTCACGCCTGGTTACGTTAGTGCTTCACCAACAACATATATGAATTCTACTCAAGAATATATTAATATAAACAATCCAAAAATGAATCATCTGGGACCCGATCAAGTTAATGACAAATTATTTGAAAATACTGAGCCCGTAGAACGGAGCGGGGTTGAATCTCCTGAACAGTGTCAGGGGCAAATAATGACGATCTAATCGTCTTGGCACAATTTATGAACTATTTCAAAAGAAGTTAGGAGGCCACTTAGTTTGATGACCTCGAAAAGTATTATTTCCTTAAAAAAATTCACTCGGAATTGAATGTAGCGATGAGAACGATGGAGTTTAATGATTCGAAATACGACTGTGCTTTTCATTATCCATCAAATGACATTATGATATAACGATTTAAGTTCTCATTATGACTTATCTTTTTTTTTCAAAGTTCTGGTGTCGCAGCTATACGAATGACTTTTTTCGTCTCTTGTTTGATTTATTTTCATGTTATGCTCTCCTTTCAATTTTTCTATTTTATTCTTAAAACATTGAATAACGAGGACTAGATATTTATGATATTTATTCTTTTTTTTGAATGATTTAGGTATAAGACTTCGATACACTGAAGAGCTGAAAGCTGCCTGAAAGTTAGCGAAAAATTCTTGTACTTTCAAATATAAAGTTCTATTCTTAATTTTTAAAGTTTCAAAAAGGATTAGATGAGAGATTCTTGCCCTAATATCTGCCTTAATGTTTGATAGTTTTATCATAGTACTAGCATTTAAGTTGTGTGAATGGATAATATGATGAAATATTAATGCCTAGCAACTTACCTTTTATTTTTCACATTTTTATTTATTCTAAGGCTTTCTCTTTAATACTTGTTACTTCTTGATTAAAAATCACGCAGTTTTATACCGTTCACTGTGAATGGCTTCACAGGGTAAGAAATATGTGACCGGTTTTGATCTGATTCAATACACTACATATATTCTTGATTTTTATATAATACATAGAAATGAAAGAATTTCTTAATATTCATAAAATCTGATTTAGTTTGATTAGTAAATTTTCATCAACATAGATAAGGATTTCTCACCCTTTTCCACTTTTCTTCCCCAGCCAGCCAGCAGCAACCATATTTTTGAGAAGTACACTAGGTCGGTATTTAGAGTCACCCATCTCTTCGTATAATACCTTCATAATGGCTAAGCAAGTATCAATTCCGATAAAGTCCGCGAGTTGTAGTGGGCCCATTGGCACGTTTGTACCGTTCCTCATGATATCATCGATATATTCTCGGCTACCTACTCCTGTTTCTAAACAAATAGCAGCCTCATTAATATATGGCATTAAAATTCGATTTGCAATAAAGCCAGGTGTATCAGCAGATTGTGACGGTATCTTCCCCATTGCTCTACAGAGTTCAAGTGCAGTTTCAACAGTATTCTGACTTGTCTGTAATCCACTAATTATTTCTACACCCTTTTGAACAGGAACAGGATTCATGAAATGTGTACCAATAACACGTGAGCAAGTTTCAGTATCGGTTGCATTTAGACTAGTTGCTGCTGCTATACTTGTGATGGATATTGAAGATGTATTTGTCGCTAAAATTGTATGTAATGCACATATCTTTGCTAGTTTTTCAAAAATAGAAAACTTAAGGTTTGGTATTTCTGGCACAGCTTCAATAACAAAGTCAACTTCTGAAAGGGAATCCATTGAAGTTGAGGTTCTAAGTAATGAGCGGGTCTCATCAGCATGTTCTTGAGTTATTCGCTGTTTGAAAACATCTTTGGCTAGAAGCTTTTCTAAAAAAAATATTAGATCACTAAAATATTAACAAAGTCGAATTTATTTAAGGTTTTCTTTTGTTTCACCTGCAAACTTCAAGCCTTTGTCAATTGAAATTTGACTAGTATCTACGAGTGTCACTGGAATCTTAGCTTTCTGTGCAGCAACTAATCCAATACCTAGTCCCTACTTTTTTATCAGTAAGAATGTATGTATATCTATAAGCTGCTTTACAGTACCATTTGGCCCACCCCAATTACGCCCAAACGTTTAACTGCTGGGGCGAGATGAGTAGACTTGAGACTAAAATATCGTCTAATCGTCGCATCTTTTGACAAATAATTTGGAGTTCTTAGAAAGTTCATTGCGAATTTGGTTGTTTTAGTTTTAATAGCCATTAACTCATTGTAATGGACAACACATCAGGAATCATTGGATGATTTTTGACCTCGGTAACATGTGCAACGTCGTGCCGCATCTTTTTCACCGCCCTCAGGCGGTGAGCGTTCAGTTTATGTTTCTATGGCAACACGGGGTAGACTTTACTTTTTTATGCTTGGCTCAAAAAAAAAGTCTTACACAACTACTCAGAGGGTGTATAAATTACGTAAGGTTAAGATATGACTTCTGGGGGAGGAGCAGAATGGCTCTATGCATAAAAAATAGAAATATATTTCAGAAATTGTTCGAATTAATATCTTTTGCACAACACTTTTACGACTTATTCGTTGCGCGAGGTGCTAAAGAGATCGTAGAGCTTTCAATACTCCTAAACTGTTATAATTCATTAGGAAAATGAATATATTAATTCTCGAGTCTTATCTTCTCGTAAGTCGCAAGATCTGAGTAGTAGTAGAGGATATGACAAGATAGGTTCTTATGCTGCTTGAAGTGATGGAAAACGTTTAGCCACCAATGAAGACTAACTTAACATTTAAAAAAAAATTATGAATGCGCCAAATTTACAGGTAAATTGAAATAGTTTTGTTCCATAGGCAAACGTTACAGAATTTGAATCGGTATCGTCATACAAAAAGCCGACGTCATGTGATCTCCAAGAATAAATCCCTCGGCTCGCTTTTTAGATTTTCACATTTGGAATTTGAGACTTGTTCACTGGAATTCAGCTTAATTTTTTGAACACTTTAGCCTCATTGAAAATTCTACACATGTAGTTGCTAAGCTTGGTTGAGCCTTTGAGAGAAATTGTCCGTGGCTATTTGTAACTTAAAGTTTTAACATTTTCGACCAATCAACGTGGAGCAAATAAAACTAAAAACAGGGGCTTACACGGCCTGTATTCTGTATTGGTAGGGGTACGCGTATCATTGTAATTTAATACCGACGCCATATCTAAGGATTTATCATATATTTGCGATTTGTGATCAACTATTATCCCAAATCCCAAGCAATCGATTATGGAAATTGCTGATAAAGAGAGGGATGTTGTAGATCCAGATGTTAGGGCCCATGTATCAAGTATAGTTTCAGCTGTAAGTGTGATGATATTCATCACCTCAAGATTGTCTTCCTGATGCGACGTAGCTTGGAGGAAGTGGTGCCGATGAAAACGGTCAATATATACTAGGGGATGATGCGTTGGCGTGCCTTCGAGATCTCAAGAGATGGCTAAAGCTCTATGATGAGAAAGTTAATCGGTTTGATGTTGCGCGTTGTCTGGCAGAATCCAATGTAGTTGGAGGTGATATTCTACAGATTCTGGCCGCTTGGCCTGAGTACGACTCAGGAGATAGATTGAAATTCAAGGCTGCACTTTCTTGTCTAGAGCTATTAGTTCCTCTTACATGGCCTATTAAGAAAGATCCACTTGAAATGACGCAGAATCATCATCGACATATTCCGTATCTACAAATAGCCCAGGTTGGCTATAAACGCTCTATTTTAAACTTTGATGGTGCTCGCATACTTCACACAACAGTCAGATGTGCCTTACCTTCAATTGCTGAGCCAAAGAATGAAAGAACTTCTAGAGATGAGGGCATTATAAAGCTACTCTTGTATTTTCTACGAAATATTGCTATGATTGAACCACCCAAAAATTTGAACTGTGATGAAGAAAATTTAGAGATATCTAGATCGGCTTTAATTGATGCATTTCAGTATCAGGATATATTTCATTTACTTTTAGCAGTCTCTTCAACGATGGGTGAAGAATTTGATGTACAGGATGTAATAATACTTGACATTATATTTCATTTACTTAAAGGCATTGATGTGGAAGAAACTTTCTCGGAGGAGAAAAAAAAAGAAGACATTAAGATTGATGAGTTGAAGAGACTAAGAAAGAAAGAAGCAGCAATGCTAAGTACCTACCAAAATAATGCCCCCACAAGGCACAATCGTTTTGGCACTATGGCCTGGATTCAAAGAGAAGACGCTAAAATGGCGACTATATCAAGTCCAGCTGCTATTGTAAGCACTGCAAAGAGTTTTGCCAAAATGGACAGTACTAAAAAGTACAAACCACCTCGAAGGCCAGTCAAAGTAGAGAAAGGACCACTTGACTTCTATACACCTGTTACGCTGGGCCCACAGGCTAGAAAAAGTCTTTTTAGATTCGTTGAGGATTTTCTAGATTCTTGTTTCAACCCATTTTTTAATCATGTTCGAAAAACTATTGATCGTGATGCGGATCGAGTTCAGGAATTTCATCCAACACAATTCTTCTACCTAGTTAGTTGGTTTCTTATGGCAGAAAGAATCAGAATGACTCGTGATAGTGCAAAAAACAGCAGAAAAAGTGATCAAGCTGAAGAATTAGGCAAATTTTCTCTCATCGCGAATGTTCTGAATCAAGAAATGTTTATTACGCTTAATAGGGTTATGGCCTCATCATTTGAAAATAAAAAATGGTCAGAGTTAGCTGCGGTATTAAAATGCCTTTCTCAGATTTTACTTACTGTTCAAGAGATGTATCAATCTTCAAACGAAGAAGACCAGGAAATTGCAGGAAATATCCTTAGTCGAATATTCTACGAAGAGACTGTTCATGATCTAATTGCGAGTGTTACTCGTACGTATAAAGATCAAGGATTTGGTTACCTAGAATCTGTTACAGAGACTGCACAAAATTACCTTAGGATACTAGAGAACTACTCTAAAGAAAATACTGACCTTCAGATGAGGTCAAAAAGAAAATCGAAACGAAAAAAAAAAAAGAGTAAAGCAGATAAATCTCCACATGATATTGAAATTGATAAAGTTGTTAAGGGAGGCAATGTTATGGGTAGCGATGATGATAATGATAATAACAACTACAATAATGATGATGATGATAATGATGATGATGATGATGATGACGATGACAATGACAATGACGATGATGAAGCTACGGCAGTACACGTTTCTCGTGAACGGAAACTGGACTTTAAACGTGTTTCTTCCCGATTTGTTACACAAGGTTGTGTCGACACGTTTGTCACATTTACACACTATTACCATGAGCTTAAACCTGCGCAACTCAAGCGAGCGCATCGGTTCTTTTACCGAGTTGCATTTAAAAATGACATGTGTGTTATGTTATTTCGAGTCGACATTATCGCACTTTTGAATAAAATGATTAAAGGTCCTGATGCATTGGATACCCACCCAGCTGTATTCAAGGAATGGGACGAGCTTATACGCCAAATTTTTAAGAGGTGTATAAGAAAAATTAAAGAAAGACCGGAGTTGGCTGTAGAGATGCTTTTTTCCAAGAATAACAGTATAGCAAATTTCTTTAACGAAGCATCGAGTAGCTCTCCCTGAAAACTAACGTTCAAAGAATATGGAAGGGGGTGCAGGAGCAAGTTTATTTACTCCCAAGTATTCCTCCAGTCGGCTTAACCTTTAGGTTCAGACGTCGGCACGGCACGCTTTTTACACATCACTTGACACTAGTATGCCATCTCATATACCAGCAAACTGAAAAGAAAATTCCTAGTAGCTCTGATGATGGATCAAATAGGGAATTAAAAATGCGTGGAAATCAAAAAATACTAAAAGGATTGAATCTTAAATATCAGGTTCCACAAAATAATTAGGAGAGCTCTAAAAAAATACTAGTGGATAATTATCTAAATGGCCAAGAACCATAAGTCATCAAAAATATGGAGACATACATTTTATGTTAAATTTTGGAACGTATGAAATTTTCTTCCTTGCAAAAAGGATCTTATTAAAGGGCGCGACGAATAATATCGGCATAAATAAGAGAAAACTAGTAAAATACTACGTATTAATATCAGGCTTTTTTGAGGGTGTTTTTAAATTTACCTTTCAAACTAATTTTTTAAAAAATATGTGCAGAGCTTGGTCTAGCTAAAGAACATTCCACCGTGAAGGCATGATGGAGCGACCAAAGGTCACGACAGCATACCTCCTCACCGTGTACATTAAGACCTTGGGCCTCGATGTTCCCAGTGTAACGGTGTACTGGCAGGTCACTTGAAAGGGCAACCAATATTGCTTTTCTTTTTAAGACTGAGTTTACGCCCAACAATATGTCTTTTTTTCCCCCCTCTCTTTCCTGTAGAGAGAAAGTCGCTGGATACTTTATTACTGTGGTTGAATGACACGCAGTGTTGAAGTTTTTGGCTAAAATCCTTTTTAAAAAATAATTTTGAAGTCGATTGTTTTTTTATCATTTCCTAAATACTACTTTACATAGTTAAAGCCCATGGAAAATTCTCCAAGAGACGATGTGAATAGTATGAGACTATGACTATATTAATTGCTTCCTAACAATTACTCTTTCAGTGAGAATCTAAGATGGTTATTTCCTGCACTCCTTCAATATTATTATTTAATTGGCAGGTTTATTTACAATCTATTTTCTCCGCCAGTCACTAGCAGGATGAAAAGAAAAGGTAAAGTTAGATATTAGGAATATAGAAAACATAAATTCAGAGAATTTGATATTTGGTAAAATCAATAACTAAGGATCTAATCTGAACACCACTGATGAAGGTTGTGACAAGACGAGTTACGTAGACATAGCAAATAGGATTCTGAGAAATTAGTTTGTAAGGATTAAGGATTAAGAATAGTAATTGATTGCAGATTGAAATATTCATCAGCAATGAGATAAAGGTCAATGAGTATGCAGTAGTATTTGTTCTAATTTTTCGCGACATATTTTTGGTTTACTGAGATTAGTATAAGGGTCAGAGTGCAAAATACGAAGTACGTGCATCTTCTTGAAAATGTCAAATCACGCACAAAATTGTAGCATAGTAATCAACGTGTAAGGGTCGAACGGTGTAGTAATATGCCATCCAGGCTGGCCTTCTAAACATAGTTTGAGTATAGTCTTGATATCTATCTCGATTGAAATGGAAGTTCACTGGTTCGAACTTAGTAGACTTTATCTCCTTAAGGAGTGAAATGCAAATGTTGGAGGTACACTTGAACAACCATAGATTTTTGGGGGAATTTTCCCTTCCGTAAGTTTTCATGGAATAGAAAATTTAGGAGGCAGATATATTTCCAATAATGATGTTCGCAAATGCTGTTTGAGTGTGAGAGCCATAAATCACGTAGTCATGATCCCTTGTCCTTGATGGTTTTCTACTCACTCCGTGAGAACGTTTAAAAAAATCAACGCAGAAGTTTGTTTACAATAATTGCGATCTATGCGGAAAATCTTTTAGTGTGATAAATTTTTGACAAGTTGTGATGGTGCATCAACATTTCTAATCCGAGGAGGGTGTGTATTGGTCTTAATTCGATAATATATTTCGAAAGGGGTAAAGACTAAGGAAAATAACTGTTAAACATTAGAGTCTCAGGAAAAAATGGATATTACAGCGGAGATACTTTCACTAATTATTTCAATTGCTTTGTCATTATCGTTCTAAGAGAGGATATAACGTCGTTATTCTTTATTATTTTTTTGAAATTACCTGTCTTATTATTTATGGCTGACGCCAGAATTAACCAACTAGATGCACGAAGATACTGGCAAGGCATTGATGCGGATAATGGTGGTATGCTTGGTGGATATGGATACATCTCTGGCATCGACCTTCGAGGATCAAGGAGTTTTTTTCAGAAATTAGATCTGAGTTTCAGTGGTGCAAAACTCTTAAGAGCTGTAGACTGCGGAGCTGGGTGAGTCTTTTTTGCTTACTTTTACCTTTATGCCACAAGATACTGTTTTAGAATCATTGAGACTAACAAATGATACCCTTTCAAAATAAACACGAGAATAAAATCACGAAAAATACATCTTCTTTTCCCCTAAACCTCTCATTTAGTTCATGTAGAAGCCCTACCCGCTCCCTCATTATCTCTTATTTTTCTCACTCCCTTTACATACAGTATGGCTGGTTCTATGTAGTTTGTTATTTATATTGAAACCTTTCTCTTTAGCATTGGCCGAATCACTAAAGGCTTACTATTGGATATTGCCACGACTGTCGATATAGTTGAGCCCATCGATAAGTTCTCAAACGCTATAAAAGGAACACCTGGTATCGGCGGGATCTATAATTGTGGCCTGGAAGACTGGTTACCGACACATAATTACAGCTTGATATGGAATCAATGGTGCTTGGGTTACTTAAATGACGCACAATTACTAGCTCATCTCAAGAAATGTGTTGGAGTTTTAGAACCTGATGGAGTTATTATTGTGAAGGAAAATGTAAGCACCAGTCAAGTTGACATTTTTGATGACATTGACAGTAGTGTGACCCGGTTAGTTGAAAGCCATCCCAAGTGATTCCCGTACAATTTGTTAAGATGTGTTTTAGGACTGATGAAAAGTTCCTTGACATTTTTGACCAGTCAGAGCTAAAGATTAAGAGAGCCGAGATCCAGTACGGGTTCCCCAAGGGACTTTATCCAGTCAAGATGTACGCATTGCACCCGAAGGTGTAAAAATAATTACTGCAGACTAAGTTTCCTTAATATCGAGAGATATTGAAGACACAAAGATCCTATGGTCGACTTATTTCATAGGTACTGATGACTTTTAGTCGAAGTTGATATACTCTGTCTGGATTTTACATCTATGAAGAAGGGTTGAAACACTCAAGTCATGAAAGTATTCTTTTTTTTTTGAAAACTCTATCGTGGATGCAGATTTAGATTTAGGGCTACTGTTATTTCATCTAACAAATTCTACACTTGCATACGCTAAGCCACTCGGGTGTTCCTCCCAACCACTTCACCTCGTTCGTAGCTCTCGCTTCTAGAAATTCGTTGAACATGTTTGGACTGAAAAAACGCTAGCTCAAATGATATTAAGTTAATCTTAAAATTCTAGCATATGAAGAACTTAAACCCTTGGAGAATTAGAACATTTCTCTGCATTTCCTTGGGCAAGGATCTAAAACCATAAAGCTGTTCGTGAATGAGTATAATTATATTCCAAACAAAATATTATGTATACTCTGCATCAAATACGATTTGGATATTTTAATAGATATTTTGTCAAGAGCATTTCTAACTATATATCTGATGTATCTAAATTTTTAGTCGCACTTTTGAAATCTTCGGCTGCCTGGAAAGAAGAGTAAAGTGATACATATTTGAGGATTCAAATCTATTTCTCACTCAAATCAGATTTCCTTCCTATTTGGGATAATTGATAGAATTGTATATACGTGACAGGCGATCATGGATAACAAACTTTAATCGTTTGGTGTAGTGATATCTACCCAATAAATTTTTATTTGTAAGGTGCTAGTTAATACTTAGGTGGTAGCAGTTAACTCAATTCTTCAGATGATCACTAACCAGTATGCTTAATTTTTCCATCGTGATGTGTACAAATTCGCTAACTTTGTCTAAATTTATGATCAAACTAGGTAAAATTGTCTGATGGTTGATATCATGGCTGTGCACTGCTAAAATAAGCTTACGATATTGTTTCATCTGAACTCACTAAAAAGGTTTCGACGAGAATTGAATACTAAAGTGGCGGTAAACGATAATCAATCAAGCAGTTGGTCCCGATAGCTTTATTCCGATTCTTTTGGTATCCGGTGTGCGCCTTCCAATGAATCTGATGCTCACATTCCCCAAATGTGATCAAGCGTACAATGATTTTCGGATCAAGAGTCCATGAATATCATCAGTGACGTGATTGTCCTAAATAAAGAAAGGATATTCACATGTACAGCTAGATGCCATTTCCTTTCAATCACTTGTACTTAATATCTTGCCAAATAGCTTTTCCATAAACTTTTCCAGTTGCTTTCTAGTAGTTTTCTATCCTCGTTTTAATTTTTATTTATGTCATTAAATGCTTGGTAGTTTCTCTCATTCGAGTATCAATTCCCTTGATAGAAATAGAAGTATATTTTTAGGTCTAAAGCCGCTTATAAAACGTAGCTTAATAGTTACCAGTTAGAGTTGTTCAAAGTAAGCTGAAAAATATCCTTCTAAATTACACAGACATATTCATTGGAATACTATTATGTGGTTTATATCCTTTGATAACAAAATCATCAACGGACCAGCCATCTATACTTCCATGCTTTTCTCTATTTATCTCAATTTCAGGAAAGGGCCGAGGCTCTCGTGAGAGTTGTGTCTTCAAAGGTTCTATATGATCAACATAAACATGAGCATCACCCATGGTATGTGTTAAGGTCCCAGGATGCAGGCCACAAACGTGGGCAAGCATATGAGTAAGTAATGCATAGCTAGCGATGTTGAACGGAACTCCAAGACCCATATCACAGCTACGCTGATACAGTTGGCAATGAAGGGTTCCAATAGATTTAGCGCCCTGAGGAAATGAAACATAAAACTGGGCAAGTATATGGCAGGGTGGCAAAGCCATTAACTTAAGATCACTTGGATTCCAGGCGCTAAGAATGATGCGTCGATCGTAAGGATTAGTCTTAAGTTTTGTAATTACATCATTGAGTTGATCAACACCTTTTCCTGTGTAATCTGTGGTAGCATCAATATACTTGGCGCCAAAATGCCGCCATTGGAACCCATATATGGGCCCAAGATCTCCGGCAGCACGGTCGGAAAGACCAACTGAGTCGAGGTATTCTCGTGTTCCATTGCCATCCCAGATTTTAATACCAGCTTTTGCAAGAGGAATTGAAGAGGTTGAGCCGGATATAAACCAGAGAAGCTCAGTTATTACTGCTCGTATAAAAACACGCTTGGTAGTAATAAGAGGTAGTACAGGCTTTCCAGAAGCTGATAACTGGAATTTCAACGGCCTTGGAGCGAAAATAGAATATGTTCCAGTCCCAGTTCTATCAAAATAAGCATCTTAATTGATGTTAAGAAGGAAAATATTACCGGTCTGGCCTGTGCTCTCCTTTCTCAAGGATCTCCTGGATAAGGTCTAGATATTGGTATTCTTCATGATCACTTCTTTTAGACTTATCGAGGGCAGGCACTGTTGAACATGTTCCTTTTAAACTCATTATTTTTGTTTTCGTAAATTTTAAAAATAGATATATTTAAGGGGATCAGACTTGAACTTGGGTTCTCATCTAACATTGGATAGAAAAAAACTGGATAGGAGATTGAGCCTTCCACGTGATGATTAATCAGATAAAACCTCATCAAAAACACCAGAATTCCTTGCCGTCAACCAACGATTGTAGCAGATTGTACTACGGCTTCGACGCGTGTTATCCGATGTTGACGCTTGACAGGATGATTCGTATATGTACGATTTTGAAGTGCAGCATTAGGAAAAAGTTTAGTAGCCTCATGTTTGAATAAGGAAAGATCTGCATGTGAACTTGAGTCTACCTCACATCAAGCTCTAAAGGATGAATTAAATACATTGAGGGCCTAGGGAAAAGTATTTTTTGAACTATCAGTAAATGAAGTCACAAAAAGAATCCAAATATTGTGAAGAGGTTTTAATCCACGTCTGCTGAATTTTCCACAGCCAAGAACAAATATAGTGACTTTTTATTGGCATCCAAGTATGAACGTTTCGAAGCACTGCAAGCCTTACTTTTGAGACGAAATAAGATGGGAGGATTTCTTTTAAGCATTTCGGGATTGCGTATTTGCCAAGACAGAGGAAGAATTCAGAAAAATCGCAAACAAGTGAAAAGAAGTATATGAGTGGAATAAACACATAAAACACTTAAAAATGTTTGATTCCGACAACGGTCGTTTACCTGCCCCAGCACCATTGCCCTCTTCACCTAATCTACCTTGAATTCTAATAGTTGGAGCGAGTTCCAGAGGAAATGTATATGCAAGAGCCATACGAGACGAGAGTGTGAAAAAATAGGAAAAACTTACATCGAAATTCACTTACATTTTTTATCTCCACATTCCGCGTCGATATTTTTAACAATCTTCGAGGATGATATCCAATCTCCGGTGGATTTCTTTCCACGTCTTGTTATTAAAGCTCCACCTTGATTTGATACTATTGAAAAGGAAAGACTACTAAAGCGAAAAACGTTGTTAAAGAGAGTTTCGGCAAGCTCATGGGCTGTAGGTCATTCCAATGGAATAAACTAAAATCTTTTGGTTAAATATTCGACTACTTGGAACATATACCTGTCTAAAACGTGAATTATTAGAAAAGGCCCTTTATTACAAAATTCAACATCTTAAGGAGATCCGGGGCGCAATAAGCGAATACATTAATTCGTGGGGCTTCTGGATGGAGAGATCGTTTGGTTACCTTGAAGTATTTGTAAACAGATTGTTGGTAGATAGTGTCACTTAATGGAAAGAAGGAAAAACGACAGTTAAGTTAGCTCACCATAGATAAATATTATTTTCATACTGTTTCGGGAATATTGGACGATAATTTAGAAATAATGTTATCATACCACCATTCTGGAAATTTAACAACTTTCTGCGATCGTCTAGCTTCTTCAGCCGCGAAGACCATAGCATGACTCATAATAATTTCTTCCAATGTACAACCAATATGCGTTTTTTGGGCCTCTAATACACTGACTCCATGATTTTTTACTTGATCAACAGCGAGTATAAATTGCCTCGCCAAGCCATCATCTCCACCTCCATGCCCGCCGCCTACGCGAGCAGGTTTGTAAGTTTTCTTTGTGCCAGTTCTAAAGTCTTCTACTGTAATTGTATCACTATCTGCATATATCTCACCGTTGGATCCATAAAAATGGCTGTAACGTTCGCAGATCTTCGTGGTATGAGCTACCATGTGAAAAATTGCAGTTTTGGCACCTCGATTTCTGAAAGGATTTTCTATACCACTTTCCAAAAGTGGTGGCAAAGGAGATTCATCCCATGTCATTGTGACAATTTGGTTATCACAGACATCATTATCACATTCATAAACGCAGCGGCCAAACCAATTTCGACTAGCAACTTCTGCACTGGAGCTTGTACTCGGATAATCCTCTGATAGTTTAGTTTTCAGAGCTGCCTCGCCAGCTATGTAGCCATTTTGCATAATATGATCTTCAATGTCTGTTAAAACAATACAAACAGGCCAAGCTAGATTTCCTGTTGCTAAGCCTTTGAGCTCAGGGCCTAGGTATATTTTTTTAGCTGAATATTTACAAGTCATCTCAATAGGGCAGGAAAGGCAATTGGTTGCACTGCCTGCTTCTCGAGGCTTCCGAGATTTTTTAAAATATTGGAGTGCGCCCACAGAGCTTACAGTGCTGGGAAAATGCACTGAGCAGAAATTTGCAGGGGATGGATAGGACATAATCCAAAGAATGAGATCAATATCATGACATGATTTTGTTAGAAGTGTGGGTGCACTTATCATTTCTTTACGCCAATTTCCTCTATTTTGCAGGCGTAAGTGACATGTAACTAAATTTGATACTTACTTACCGAACGTAACTGTGAGCAAAGTGCCACCATCCAATTGGTTCTGTATGATTAATCGACAGAATATCGCCAATGATTCTTTCTTCTAGCAATAGTTTCCGGAGTAGCATGTTATGCGGACTATATCTAAGTACGTGACCAATTGAAAATAACTTAGAAGGAGTTTTGTCGGGTAAATTTGGAAGCAATGATTTGTATATCGTGAGGCACTGAGCCAAGCTAACTGCTAAAGGCTTTTCACACATAATATGTAAATCTAGGGATACTAGATCTACGATCGCCTCCATATGCATCTCATCCATCACACAAATAAAGATAGCATCTATACTCTCAGTTAATTGCTTTTGGCTCGTATCGCTGAGCCGCCTCTTTTTCTCCCAGGCTAGAAATTGTCTCCAGTCTTCAAACTCTTGCCCCTCAGAAGGTCCAGATCCACCCCATATATATTGCTCTCCAAATCGCCTACGCTTATGCTCGATGGGCTCTGCAATACTGACTAAGACACCATTAGATGAATCTCGTATGGCTCTTGCATATGCATTTCCTCTGGAACCCGCTCCAACTATTAGAATTCGAGGTGGATTAGGTGACGGGGGCAATGGTGCTGGGGCTGGTAAACGACCGTTGTCGGAGTCAATCATTTTTGAGTATTCCATCAAATGGTACTAAGATACTTTGCAAGTAGTTAAATTCAAACTTCGATACTAGCATCCTAAGCTAATTCAAATTTGTGCCTTATTCAATTCACTGACTAGACCCAAACACTAGCCCGAACAAAATAACTTCATCACATTAAGGTTTGTATATAGGACAAAAATCTTTTAAGGTCAGAAGAAATGCTAAAAGATTTTTATAATAAATTATTTAATTTTCAAGAAATTTAAATATTCTCAAAAACTTAACTAGGAAAACTATTTAGGCATGGTCGGTTAACTTATTTGATAAAGTTTTCAGTGATAAATGCCTTTTGAAATAGTGGTTGTTATTATAATGACTAATGTTTCTCTAGATGAAGTTATATCGTTGAAACCTCAGTGACAATCGTTAACTTTAATATCTGTAGGCGGTATTGTATTTATTAGTAGCCGAGATTAGTGATCATCTGTATGCAGCAGAACACCTGTTGTATGGCTTAATGTGAACAGAGATATACTGTCGATATATCTTGAGATTGTCTGCACTTGTGGATAGTAACATAATTCTATATATTTCCTTGAAACAAGTTTAACTTTAACGTGACATAATAGCATATTCAGTAGAACCTCAATTAGGCAACAAAAAATTATATTCGTTAGCCGAGATTTTAGTTTACCTGGGCTAGAAGGTATTTTCGGGTACATATGTATAGTGTTTTAATTGAAGGACCACATATATCTTCAACCTCAATCCTTTGTATTTTCATTATTACTTAATTATTTATCATTATCAAAATCTTCAATTTTTTTGGTTTAACAGTTACACATGGGATCTCAAACTAATTTCTGCACGAAATGTTGTTCTCTGGGCGCTATTGACGATTTCCGTGTATAAACAAGAAAAGAAAGGTAAATTTTATCTGTTCATGGCATACTAAGATAATATCGAACTAGTCTCAAACTAAAATACTTGATATCAAGTATGTTTTTGATTTAAATAAGTTGCCGGTATCGTTTATGTCTTATTACAACGCACTAGAACCAGACGATTCTAATCAAATGGCTGTGAAGCAATCCATAAGACAGCTTGCGAGGTATATTTGGACATTAGGTGGCTTCTGATTTAGATGTAAAGCGACTAGATCTTATTCCGACACAATATATTACTATTGCTGTCAAGAAAAAATACATTTTGGGAAGCCTTCTTCGACCAGGTGTAGAGATAGGAGTAAAATGAATCGGTTTGGATGTAACAGCGGGCTAATGTTGACGCCCTGTCTCAAAGACCGAACTCTTATCTTAAAACTACGCCATTCATATCATACGGATATCCATCCTTCCTCTGAAATTCTAGAATTTATTGATGCTCAAGTGGCTTCTCAAACCCCATCTGAGATATGTCAAAATCTACTTACGTCGAAAATCTCCGGTGTTTCTCCTGTTGCCCAAACCCATGTTTATTATTAATGGCAGCAAAATAACAAGAAAAATTAGCGGCCGGATGACCACCAATTTCGATCCACTAAAGTTCTGTTAGAAGAAATAAGTAGTGAGTACAGCCACGATGTATACGCGATTGCCGACTTTTAGGCCTTAAGAATTTCTATAAACGCTTCTATTTCTACTCTAGCAACGAAAACCAAGGAACTTTTGATAGATGCAACATACGGAACAATCAATGCTGGCATGGACTTATTTGCTGTGCTTTCCTAGCTAGATGGGACTGGAGTCCCTCCAGCTTTCTTATTTGTAGAGAGAGTTAGAATAAATAAGCACGCAGTTTCTGGAAACTTGACGCAGCTTCTCATCAAGTTCCTTGAAAAATTACGAGTCTCGAGTCTTGGGGTTTACTCCGTCATTTGTGGGTTGTGACAGAGACAGATCAGAAATCAATGCCATGTGAAAAATTCCTACCCTCATCTAGGCTTTACTATTGTATTTATATTGATAATTTTCTTAAATTTGTAGAGAAATGGCAATTCATGTTTCGGCTTATCAATCCTGAAAGTTTTGACGTCTTTTGTTGTACACCATTGGATCAGTCTCCTCAACGTACATCGTACAGGGAATAGAGTTCTTGACTATCAATCTATGCTATGAAAGTAATGGCTTCGTCCTTCAAAATCCCACAATTTTATTTTGGCGAATAGAGCATTAGAAAAGAACACTCGAGATTCGGGAATATTTACTCAATTGAAAACGAAATGACATCTAAGCCTGCATGGATTAACACCGAGCCTAAACGACTTAGTGGGTTAAATGCTACAAGCAATGAGAAAAAATTTTGTAACGGTAAGCCTATAAACGACATTATTGTAGAGGTTTTACTTACGCCGGTGAAGAGAAAATTCAGATTAATTTGTTATGAGGATAATATTTGTGCGAATGGACATGTTTTAATGACTAGGATATTCTGGAGCGAGACCACATGAAGCTTAGAGTTGTATAGGGACGCCCTGTCAGTACGATATTTAAAAAAAAGCATACGACATTTACAATTTCTTCACGATGGGTGAGCGCGCAGTAAATATGATTGTGGTTGCCACTCTCACTGCAATGGAGTTACTACAGACTAGGCTAGACACAGAAGAAGGGGTGTCCTTGCTACTTTTGAAGGACAATGAAGCGAATTAGCGTAAAGTATCCCTGCTATAACCAATTATCTCAATCTAAGCATAGTTAAGATCCACTATAATCCTTACACTCAACCCGAATCGATTTGGTTGATTTTAGAAGTATTAGACACAATGAAAGTGAAGTATGTACTCTTTTGGTTATACGGCCGCGAAGATAGAGAATTCGTTTAGGAATATTTACAATGGTACTTTTGAACAAGACAATATTATCTTCGAGTTGCATCCAAGTGTGTACTTCAAGTTTATATTTTTGAATATTAAATCCATGAGGTAAACAAAAACAAGTCCATCTATTATTGAATTACATAGGCCTGCCTATCCTATCCCATGATAAATTTATATAGTACAATACGCCAAATTACTTTTATATTTAACCTGATTGATTTACTATGTCTCAGCTGAATTAGCGTAGTAATTTTCACCCCTACTTTCATCTATTATGTTTTCATCTCGAATTTGCTGTGCTCTTGCGTTTGTCATCTCATACACATATAGGCCCATATGTTCCACATCTTCTATTTGAGTTTCTCCGGGAACTGAATTTATGGGTTCGTTAGCTTGAATTCTTTGGCAAGGCCATAGCTCTCCAGTAACAAGCATCAACTTGTCAGGCCGTTGGAAAAGAATATCGAAGGCTGGGCGAAGTTCAGAGCATGACTCGAATACCGCACGGCGGCCAATAATGTACAAGCCTAGACGAGCTCTGGAGAGTGCTACAGTAAGTCGACGTACATCTCTCAAGTATCCGACGCGAGAGGTTCGAGTAAGCGATAGGATAACATCTAGTAGAAACTTAGTATTTAATATTAGAGAATAGAACAGTTACTGCTAATACTTACAATCATTTTGTTCACCCTGATATTTATCTACAGTGGTTACGATTTTAGGGAAACCAAAGAGAGAATTTCTAGCACAGCGATGGTTAAGAACATCTTTCAATAAAGCACGTTGGCCAGCATAAGTGGCGAGAATCGAGATTTTTGCCGCTGGATAGCCAAGAAGTCTCATATACTGGTATATAGCCACAGCATACTCTGCTTCACCCAAGTTTTGTGTAAAGTGTGGTGTTGGCTCTGATTCTCCTTTCCCTTTATAATCCACAACATTGATAAATTGATAGTCATATTTAAACCCAGCGTTTGCAAGTTGATACTCAGTACTTGAAGATACGATCGGAAGGTTTCCTAGGTTTTCATAACGCCACGAGTATAATGTTGCAATTGATGGCCGGGCCCGGCCTTGTTGATCTAACTTAATAGCTGGAACACCTAGGCGGATAAATCGGGAGAAGAGAGATTCATCAAGATGTGCGTAGTGCCTAAAAGCGAGGTTTTGAATTATTGGTGAATTTTGAAAATGATCTCCGCAGAGAACGACACGTTTAAGAGGCATCTCCCCATCCTTGCGAGTCTGGAGAGCCAAAGGTATAAAATTTTCTATCTCTGTAATTTGAGCAGCCTCTTCCATTATTACATTATCATATTGGAAGCCAAGAGTTGCGATCTCTCGCCGCCTAATCGCAGCATGAGTGGAGGTCATAGCAATTATACGAGCTTCACTTGTCAAAAGATAATTAGCCTTATCTCTATCTCTCTTTAAAACTTCGAAGGGTCGAACATTGGAAAGCTCAGTAAATATTTTTGATATATGATAGTAACAACCATTAGCAATTTCCAATACTTCAGCCCTTTCAGCATTTACAGGGAAGAGAGGTTGTGGTGCATTTGAAAAATATTGATGGAAAGGAAAGGCCCCAATAATATCATCTAAACTTATATCTGGCAATATTGTGGTCTCCTGAAATCTTTTCCAAGCTGGTTCCACATATACTAAATTGAAATAGCCAGCAGTTTCTGCAGAATTTCCATGTGCACCAGGGGCACCGAAATTTTCTGCAAGGCGATCTACCTCTCGAAGATAAATTTCTCTATTCTCTAGAAAAGACTCAACTCTTCCGTACTTACTAAAATTAGCTTCAGTATCAAGGTCCTCACCATGACCTAATCTTAAGAGATGGCGAGAGTCAATATCCAAAGCGACAATTTTTTGAAATAGCTGATTTAAAGCTTGATTACTATGTGCAATTAACAGGGTACGTTGATCGGGAAAATTATGATAGATAATGTTAATTATCTGTGTTGCAACGTCTGTTTTCCCTGTACCTGGGGGGCCGACTATCAACGTAAGACCCAACTGACATCCAGAAATAATAGCTTTAGCCTGAGTTGGTGTGAACCGGATCTTATTTAACTTAGGAGCGTCTGCAGGATATGGACCTGTGTTAGGTAATTTATACGTAGATACTTTAAAAATTTGAGCTTCTGGTTGTCGGGTGGGTGCAACATCAAGACGTCTTTTCTTAGATGTTTTAGTTGGAACTTCATTTTCTACTTTGAATATAGTATTTATAATATAAGGTGGTCCAAACCCACGACATAAATTGTCGCTAGGCTCTATTATATTCCCTGACAAGCATTCGGATAGATGTTCCCAATCAAGGAAGGTATCTCGATAGTCAATATTTTCGATACGGTGTAATAAGCGAGGATAACTTGCACTAGCTGGATCACCATAGCCAAGAAATACCTCAAGGAGCCAGGGTGCTAGAGGAACATCTGATAAAGTAAGACTTTGTATTGATTCAAGTATTGGCTTGAAGTTATTTTCCCTGCCCCTTCTCCGCACAAGAACATTCATGAACTCGTAGACATCAGATTTTCCTGAATCGACACGATACAAGTCTTTTTTATATGCTAATGTATCAAGCTTAACTTGTAACTTTCGTAATTGTGGTCTATCGTGGCCATTTTCATAATTTTGGTCAAGAATTACTCGTCCTTTTTCGTCTTGAAGCTGGATTATTTCTGCCACTCTGAGGTACTTTAATCCTAGCTTTTGTGCATCAGATGGTGTCTCTAAATCACTTGTTAACTGATCAGGTGCATGGATCGCCAGAATAAAGACAACATCATCTGGGCGAAGAGAGCACCATTCTCGTTGAATATTTTCACTCAAATGACCAAAATCTAACTTTATTTCAGCACGAACAATTGATGGCCGATCGCTACCAACAAGGGCTGGAGCTACTTCTAAGATACTGTAATCTGTTAAATTGAACGAAATAAAATCAATAAAATACTAACGCAGGTCTTGTTATAGGTAGAGCCATCTTCGAAAATCCTTCAAACCTTGTTTTTCCGTTGTTTGTTTTAGTCGGTTTTAAACGCTTTACAATATCTTCGATGTTCTTTCTGATTTCATAAAAGGACTCGGATCGGTGGAGAACTAGAGATCGCCATAAGAAATCTCCAACAGTGAGATATTGTAAATTCAACTTAGGTATAGCGAGAGGTTGAGAGCCATTATATGAATCATTTCTGAGGAGAGCCGACTCAAAAAGTGTTTGTTCAGTTGGTAAAATAGTCAAGTCACGAGCAACTTCCTGGTAAGTTTTTTTTCTCTCATGATGAGAGAGTAGAACTTCAGTGAAAAAATTTCGATCAACTTTCAAAGAACTTGACGCAGGATAAATTGTACGCAATTGAAGTAGTTTACACAAAGATATTATTTCTTTATCTGTGAGGGCATCTAAGTGCATCTGAAGTTCACTACGTTTATCTATTGATCCATAATTTGATAATGCTAAAATTGTCAATTTTTCTTTGAAATGCTTAAGAGCTGTTCTTTGTAGCATAGCAAGGATCGAGCTATGAACCTCATAGGCTGTGTTATACCCATATGGAGTGCCGGTATGGTCGTCAACGGGGAAGTAAGTAAAATGCTTAAGAAGAGCGAAGAGATCTCTCAAAAGCTTGTTTTCTTCTTGGTTAAAAACACGTGAAAGTCGAATAGCAGGGAGAGTATTCAAGTCTTGAATTATAGTATTGACATATCGTCTTGTGGGCAATTGGCTTTGAAGATCAGACAAAAACTCAATAAATCGTTCACAGTATCGTATGTTATCTAGGATAAAGTCAAGAGCTGCTCAGAGTTATTGGGCATGTATTGCGTACTAGGTTTGTTCTTATCACTGTATAATTGCTTCAAGAAGTCAAGAATTAGGGTGTAAAGCCATGATCGATCAAATCGTAATTTAGATTTAACCGACTCATCGCCAGTATCATAACGCTTTTCTGCGGCCTTCCAGGCTTTTCGTATTTGTACACTCTTATCAAGCAACTGATTCCTCTTTTCATCACTATGTATGTTATGCCATATCGAGATGGAGACTAATGGAGCACATTCCTTCCTTACAATTCCACAATCAAGTGACTGAAATGAGATAATAATGAATGACAAGATATAAGTCCGAATAATTGCTGATAACGATGTGTCCAAGCTTAGGGAAATAATTCTCCGAAATAAAGAAGAGAATTTATCAGGGCCATTTAAAAATATATCTAGAAAGCTGTTAGTAAATCCCAGTGAACAAGTAAGTTAAATAGACCAACCCCAAATGGGTAGATGTTCCCTAGTTCTAATAATTGAGATTAAAATAATAAGCAGTACATGAAAATTGGATGAGTCGTCCGAATATCCAGGCCACAAGTAACTGTTTCAAGTCTTAGCAAGTATAAAGCTCAGAGATGAAGTCCCTACGCTTCAAGAATCTGTACATTCTCCAAATCTGATAGCGATTTGACTCCAAAGTCGTCTTTTTCTAATACATCCCAAATCTCACTTTTTAAAAGGTCTTGCTTAACCTTAATTTTCGTAGCCTTGTTTGTTGAATTAAGCCAATGTTTCCTAGCCAAGGCAAGGAATTGATTTTCACACTGGTGCTCTCCATTAACATTTCTCACACTAGGCACATATCGTGAAGTCTCATTTAACTCCGATGCCATAGTGATTTCAAGAGGTCTGGAGTGGATAGCTTTACACGCTCCATGAGCGCAATCTAAAAAGTGAGATTGAACAAGGCTACAGTTTCAATAGCAACAATATCCATCCCTGCACGCGACAGGGCTTTAATATTCTAGATGGAGAAACACCATCATCTGATGAGACCTACACAAAACTCGGTATCATAGTCAGACTTCTCAAAATGGCACCAAACGAAGCCCCAAGCGGGATGCAGACTGTAGACAGCTTTGGAAAATTTCTCCAGTGTTTGCTGAGAAAAGCGCGAGAAATCAAGAAAACAGATAAAGTCGATCCAGCATTACATAAATCTGATTTCCCGGGTCTGCTAGATGAAATCAAGTCAATATTTCATACTTCAATGTCTACAGACTCAAGAAAGCAAGTCATAGAAGCTGCAGCTCGAAACACTTTTTATAATTTATTAGTGAGCTTTGGTTTATTCTAAAATCTGGTAGATAAGTCTAATACAGCGTAGGCCTCAACGTCTATTGACAATCCATCGTTTGTTAACATGTGGAATCTATTAGACATATTATCGATTCTAGGAGATGATGAGCAGACCGAACCTGGCCTACTTTTCTGGCTAGTGGAGGAATTACTAGACAGTCAGACAGTTGCAGGATGCAGAAATGTTTTTGATTACCTGGAATCGCGTCGTGAAACAATAATAGCTAAATATTTTGGCTCCAAAAACCTTATTATATTGAGAAGTTGTAACGAACTTCTTCGGAGACTGTCTAGAGCTGAAGATACCGCATTCTGTGGACGAGTATTTATTTTTCTTTTCCAAAGTTTCCCATTAGGGGACAAAAGCTCTGTCAATCTCCGTGGCGAATATCACACTGAAAATATCACAACTTTTGACTCTGTACCACATACTATGGATATAGAGCATATATCATTAGGGCCAATGTTGCATAGGACTAGAACCTCCAATCCACTAAAAGAACCATTTTTTAGAGGGATCAAGCAAATGACCGAGGATTCCCCTATTCCTAACTCTGCATCTCCTTTTATGAAAAATTCACCTTTAATGAGCGCAGATCAACTCTATCCTTTATTTTGGTCGCTGCAAAAGTACTTTAGCCAGCCTAAAGAGCTCTTTGACAGAACAAACTTTTCCAACTTTAAAGTTGGCCTTGAGGCAACGATGTTAATGTTCAAGTCCGTACAAAGAGAGAGCAACGTAGATCGTGTAGCAAAATCTACGGACGATTCACGAAGAGGTCTAAAGCGTAAAAGAGGTAGCACGGATGATGGACTTGCAAATACTTTTAATCCCAAGTACCTTACAAGTCGAGACTTGTTCGAGCTAGAGGTAATAGCCGATCAATACCTAAATAATTTTTCAAGCTAATAATTATTTCAGATTAGAGATCTTTCATTTAGGAGGCATGTTCTCGTACAAAGTTTAATAATTCTTGATTTTTTGCTTTCTTTGAGCGCCAAGTCTAAGGAAAAGCTTTCTAAAGCTGTTATTGATAATCCAAACAAATCCGTCATATACACCGATCAAATACTTAGCTGGGAAGATGTATGTCCACTCCTTGTTTACGTTTTCAGCTTGTTGAAATCATTTCATAAAAATTTTGTGAGACAATTTCATTTGAGTTTAGGATTACTAACATGATATTGACTCAAACAGACAAATTGGGTGCTAGAGATGAAGAAATATATTGCTGAATATTTAAAGCAAAGTCACGATGGACCCTTCTTCTTCAGAATGGTAGAAACTGTTTTATCGAGAGATAAAAATTGGGCTCGATGGAAGATTGAGAACTGCCCGTCAATTACAAGACCTGCAGTCACCCCTCAGGACTTTATAGAAGCAAGATTATCAGCACGAAAAGTCACTACCAATAAAAAGCTACGGCCCAATCCAATTGATTCTTTCGATTTTAATTTTCTAGTAGAGGACGAGAATCACCGTGGACTAGAGAGATTAAGAGACCCATCAAGGTTTTCTATTCCCTCGGTTTCAAGTTTTAAATCGAAGATTGAAACTGACGATTTAGATATGGAAATGGCCAGCAACCAAGAAGAAAAAAATATTGTCATACAATCCAAAGCGAGCAAGAGCTGGCGAGCTTTACGAGTAGCCAGTACAACAAAGCTTGTTGCTTTTGATAAAATTGAACGCTCAGATAAAATTGATGAGATATTTCAGGACCAAATTAAATCGGATGAAGCTAACAATGGTGAAGATGAAGTTGAAGAAGACGAAAACCAAACACATCTTAAAGACATTGTTTCAAATGTCAAGTATAACCAAGGCAGTCCAGTATCTCCGTCAACATAATATAGCAAATAATCTTTAACTATAATTCTAGATTTTGGAATTTAGAAAAACAGTGCTATGGGTTGTTCCACTTTTGGAAATTTAATGAAGATAACTTAGCTTCTGCGGCGTATCTCTACTCCAAATAGTGAGTAAAAATCTAGTTTCAACTTTATCTTTCAAGAACGATTCTCCTTAATAAAGAAGAGCCACTAATTGGTAAGTCAACGATAAGATCTAACCAAAATTTCTGCCGTACAATCACTTGTCAAATCGTATTCCTCCGAATAAATTTTATACTTCTAATGAAATGTTACGACTGGCTAATCATTATCTTTCAGGCCATGAATACTGTGTAAATTATTATGAAGAATTTTCCCTTGAGTATGAGACACACTAAAAGTGGTAATCCCTGCTTCGACTTTCGCAAACGGTACTCATGGAATTTTAAAAAAGCACACTTTTTATTGATAATTTGGAGATGATCTATCTTCTAGATTGTATTGTCTAGTTTATAAAAAATACTCGTGATCTCAAAGTCCATCACAATCTACACTTCGATTTAAGGACAACCTTCACGGATCTAATAACCAAAAAGTTGAGACCTGTCTCATATTTATTGGGTACTTTTCACACTTACTCAATTATGACGATTTACATATCCAAGTTCAAATGATAAGAATACGGATTTTCGTGTGTTAATATTGTACCACATTTCTTAATTCTACTAGAATCTTATTATTAAGCATCAGCATGTTGAAATTAATCTTTAATTCCTAAAAGGACTCGCTTCTTACCTAGGCTCAACAGTAATGAGAGTTGCAGACAATCAAAATTTCTTCAGAAAAACGTTTTTTTTGGCAATGTCCAGGCGGTGTGAACCGCAAACTTGCTAATGAGCAAGAGCAAAAATCACGGTTTTTAGCAGGAAATTTCTAGCTAATTTGGCTCTTGAACAAGATGCTCCACGATTATCCTCTAATGAATCTTCAAGCTTCAGAACTGACCAATTATATCCTTCGCTCAAATGTCAATAACCAGTTACTTGACTAAGAATGTATACTTCAATTTATTAGTTGCAATCCACAGGTAATCTCTACAATTAGAAATATTCTCTTAATATGCCATTATCGATGACTAACTTTAGGAAACCATTGCTCAGATAACAGTAGCTGAAAATAAATTCAAATGAACCATGTACTGAACACGACCACGCATAGCATTGCAGTATTTTCTCTTGCGAACTTTCCCATGTCGGCTTTACCGATCAAATGCGTTACGTACTAAAAATCGATCAGGAAGTCACGATTGGGTTGATATCTACAATTGAGCTTAGAAAATGACCCCTAGTGACAGATTAATTGAGGCCCCTATCATTTTTGAATATGAAGTGGCTCAGGACTACGATTAAAATGTGGTGGACTTTCTTAAATGTTCACTTTTTACCTTCTATTGTGATTGTACAAGTGACAGGATCAACCCACAAAAATCAAAGTAGTTTAAGATGATACCAACCAAATGAATTAATATTTTGAAAAACGTGGCCTCTCTTAAAGCTCATTAAGTATCCCTTCTTGGAATTTAAAAGGTTAGAGATGAGTGGGAAATAAAAGCCACTACCAAAACAATGATGTTCCGAGGTACAAGTCATTTGAAAAAAAAAAGCGATTTAAGTAAAGCAACTTAGGTAAAACACGTAAGGCTTCGGAAAATACAGTATTTTAACAAAAAGATTTGAAAAAAAAACATTAAATTTATATAGAAGTTCTACAGTAGGCAAAAGCCAAAGGCCTTGAAGAAAAATATATGACACAAAAAAAATACGATTTCTAAAATCAGCTAATGCATACTTTTGCTATTTTATTCTTTCTTTTTCTAAGAAATTTCGAAATCAATCCTTTGAAGAAAAAAAAGCTACTGCCCCAGAGTTCTTCTCTCAAGGAATTAAAAAAAGCACAGGTGATAGATGTTCTACTTGTATGAAATGCATCATTTATCAAGAAACCTGATTTTGTTGTTTGGGGGGGGGAAGCAAAATAATTTCATTATTTTTTGAGAAGAGTATAAGAGATGTTACTGACTTTTGTTTCTCTGTTCGATTGGTTAATTAGATCATTTCGTCATGGAAACAAGCTGGCTTTTTTACTTTTTTAAAAAAAATTTCTCTTATTCTAATAAGAAGTAAGAAGATTCTTCTTTTTTTCGTTTTCGAATAATTTATTAGAGCCTAAATACACTTTTTTTAAATGAATGAAGCGCGACGAGCTAGGCGGCGAAAGAGTGGATAACGGAAGGTAAAAAAGTGATCGGTTGCCCTCCTCGCTTTACTTTCTTGGAGAGAGGAGCTTTTCCCGAATGATTTTAAGCTGCAGTATTCTGCTTGAGAATTTTTCATCAGGGGCTTCATAGATATCTTGTTTTGATGTAGCGTGTGGGTTTCAATGGTTGATGATTTCATTACATGAGAGATCATGTCACGGGTCTGAGCTATGTCCGTTTTATTATGTAATAATATCTCATATAAATATACATGTCTCCAGATTGACAACGGGCTTCTTTCCCATAAATATAGATAGATTTCGTTACCTTATTTAATATTTTCTCTCGTGAACTATTTCGGAAAAGATCATGACAGTTTCAAATATTTCAAATCGGAAAAGCCAGTTGCTGAAGTGGTGTAGAGAAGTGTTGAAGAGAGTTAAATATTATCTTAAAGAATATCTTGACATTTAAAGAAAGAACTTGGAATTCTATAATTTTATTTTAGAAGGCTTTTCTAGGCGAGTTCTCCCAGTAAACCGGCGCCTACTAATCTAGCTATAGAACTTTGTAATTTTTTCCTCCTTGGAATCCAATATTGGTAATCGTAAATATAACTGTATTTTTTTGAATTTTTTTTAATTTACAGGATCATCTGTGCAACGTATTGTGGTATTTAATACAAACTTATTTAGTACGAAATTTGGAAGAACGCCATTACTACTATCATAATTGATAGAACTGGAGAATCTCTCACATATTGGGGGGTCATGCGCTGAATTTACTTTGACTTATCTTTTGATTCTAAATCACCTTTTTTCCAATCTTCTTTCCTTAGTATTTTCACTGCATCTTTTGAGAAAATATAGCTTACGCCACTTGCTATTGTTGTGGTGGCTACTACATATCTGTACAAAGTTAAAATTTAACTCACATATTTTATTAAATGGAAGTTTGCACTCACTGCATCACTGTCATTGCGTAATTAAGATCAATCGTAATCATTGGCATTGCTGTTGTCGCACCTATTAATGCTAATTGAAGAGCCGTGTTATACTTGCTAATGGTGGTTGGTCGGACTTCTGCAGAGGGAAGAGAAAAATCCCAGTATCGAATAAAAGTTCTGGGAGGAGGAAGAGAAATCCATCGGTAATATATTGCTGCTATTGCTAGGCCAATATCCCTACCTAACACAATTGTTGCAAGCCAGACTTGAGGCTTTTTATTAGGCTTTCTGAGTATTATGAAAACGAAAGCTATAAAGACCGCTTACCAGGTAGAGCTCCTTTGATAGCAAGACAGACCGTTAGTATGGTCATGAGCATCTTATCAGCCATGGGATCTATAACCGTGCCAATCACTGTTTTAAGAGCCCACCGTCGAGCAATCCATCCATCTATGAGATCCGTAATAGCAGCATAGCTAAAGAGGCCAAAAGCCAGATATGATGGTCATGTAGGACTAAATATCCTACAATAGGAGCAGCAATGAGACGGGATACTGTCAGTATATTCGGGACCGTGTAGATGTATTCGTGAGGAGTGAGTTTAGCAAATGTTTTTAATAAATTATTCTTGGTTTTATTTTGTTGGTTTCTATTATATTAAGTAAACAGTCAGTGGGTTTCTTAAAAAGAATACTCCATCAACTGGTGAGATAAATATCATCACGTGAAAGCTGAAAGACTGAGTTTTTGTGTGGCTCCACGATATCACAACCTTTTATCAATTCCTTCTGATTTGGAGCGACGGTAAATTAAGTTTGGGGGCTTGCTTTTACGAAATTGCCTTTTTTAATAATTCAGTCAATTTCTTTATCCTAACTCTCATGCGACGTACACCCCTTTTGAAGTTGAGTGCATACAGCAAAATCTCAGTATCGATTGGCGTTGGCCTTCAACACTGTGAACTGGAATCCTTGGGACAGAAACAACCAAACGTATTGCAGTTATTCTGATGGAGTTGCTCCTGAATTTTAGTGACTGCAACATATTGTGACAGCTCGCCTTAAGCGTCGGTTTGTCAAAGAGCAGCGATAAAAATTTTGGTGTTGTTGAGCGGCCACACGGAATTTACCCGTGGTCCGTGCACACTGTCGCATTTTGAGCCGAATCAGCCGCCACTTTGCATCTTTGACTGATGGAACACGATTTAGACATAGATTTGATATTATTTATGAGAGGATTGGGAGTTTGGAACTCTAACTAACCTCTTTATTTACTTTGTATCATAACCAATGTTCAAATATTATGCACAGAATCATCACAGTTTCATTAATTATCTAATTTCAAATACTCAGCTACTTGAAGAGAAAGAAACCACAGCTAGTAACGAAAAATTCATTAATTCTTTACATTCAGATTCAAAGCCCAACATGATCTTCTACTGAGCAAAAATATTTTTTTAAAATTCCAGATTATCACTCAGTCTTCAAATCTAAATTTAATATATATTTTTTCATAAAAATACATGCAGGAGACATAAAGTTATGAGGAAAATAAAAAGAAGTGATCTTTCAACTCATTTTAACAAAGTAGAAATGGTAATCCAATTCCTCACCAAAATCTACAAGCTCACAACATATTCAGATAATTATCGCCATGATTTTATCAATTTACACTCAATTGAATTAATTGAAATTGAAATAGCTGACGCATCCATATCCAGATACAATAGTTAAATTTTTGAGAAAATAAATGTTGATAAAAGAAAGTTATAGACTTTTCTATTGCGTTAAAACGAGTTGAAAGATCACCTTTTTTTATTTTCTTCACACCTTTATCTTTTCAGCATATATTCTTATGAAAAAATATATGTTAAATTTAGATTTGAAGACTGAATAAGAATCTTGAATTTTGAAATTAGTTTTATACTTTTTAAGAGATCATGTTGGGCTTCGACTTAGAAATAAAAAATTTTCAATAAGGAATTGAATTATCAATCGTACATAGAAATCACGAGGAAAATGCATGTATAAAGTTAAGCAAGAAAGTTAAGCAAAGAGTCGACACCTTACCAAAGCACTATCGAAAAAAAACGGTCCTACAATGCTTCGAATCTGTGTTTGTTCACCAAAACGATACTACAACGTATGAGAGAAGCTTTATGTTTAACACAGTTCTTAAGCATATTTACGTCAAAGCCTTTGGATACGCCAACCTTGGGCTCAATTTTATCAAAATTCCATGTCTTAGAAAGGAATGGTCATGAAATCCCCGATTCATTACAGCTCGAAAAGCATGGGTTTTCATATACCGATAATCAGCTATCTTTGTGATGCAAATTTGAATCCTGTGTCTCGAGAGCTTGAAACATTGATTAAGCCATTTGCTTATAAGAAAGTGGCTCTTGTGAAAGTTTTAGATTTTGCGATCATCGAGTAAAAATCACAGCCTGGTATATTGATTTTTTTGTACAGGGAAGTAAGTGCTCATTTCTACCGATCTAAAATGTAGCTAAAGATAGTAAATGATAAGATCCTTTTGTTGCTCCGATGTAAATATCGAGAGATGGGGGCTTTGCGTTTCGCAAACACTTGGTGGAATGTGGCTATGATTCGAGTGTGGTAGACTCTCTTAACTGTTTATTTGCTACCTCCTATTGTGGCTGGACAATTGACAGTCGCCGTAATCAACTATGCTCCCATATGGCCGTAATGAATGCTAAAACCACTATCAGCTTTGCGTTATGTGTTTTAATTCACCAATGATAAGTGAATTGTCTCATCAACTATGTTTGAAATAATAATCAGGAGTTGAAAGAAATCGAAGACATGCTGTTTTCATCTTTGATAAATTTTCCTCTTTAAATCTAACCACGTGACTTAAGGTTTGAAAGAACGTACAAAATTTTACGCGCACGTGATATATGCCTGCTCGCTATGATCTAATGTAAAATTGTGCCAATTCACAATTATCTTCATGCAAGGTTTTATAAAATTTCATCCAAATCTAAATCAAAAAAGACCTATTTAAATTCTCGAATTAAAATTTCAAGATAGCATATCATTAATTGGCACTAACGGAGGTTTTTGTCTTAGTAAGTGTTTTATATTTAGTGAAATTACTTTGTACTGTATAACAACT